>JNEY01000281.1:214563-226564 GCA_020875895.1 Aphelenchus avenae
AGCGATTCCGGGCCCGGCAGGTGAAATTCCGGGGGTAAATCCGGGGGTCATGGTAAAATTCCGGGGGTAAATCCGGGGGTATCTTTCTAGCTGCCTCCTAAACGCTCTAAGCTTTATTGACGTTTCAGAACAATGCCGATTAACAACTAGGCGCTGTATTTAGCGACAGTACGTGCGTTTTTCGACAACTCGCAGTCGGCGCCGAAAATGTTGTGCATATCGGCGCACTCCACGTTCTGGAATTGCATTTGATCGCGAGCAGCGCCCGGGGGTAAAATTATCAAAGGGGGTACCCTTATGATGCGGCGGCCGAAGGCCGCCGCAAAATTATAGTTAAGGGGGAAGCAAGGTTAACACCTATAACTTATAACAAGTCCGTGACAATTTAAGTCAGAGGCAAAAAAGCTGAATTTAACCCCCGGATTTTACCTATGAAAACCCGAGGCAAATGGTCTAAATCCGGGGGTAACCCCGGAATTCCGGGGGGTTTTGAGACCCCTGAGGCGCAGTACGGTACGGCATCATTCGCTGGTTAAAAATACACATGATGGGCCGTAGTACGGATTTGAAATAGACCGTACCATACTCCGTAACGTGCTCTACGGCTCAGGGTGGCCGGTACTATACGAAGTGTGATACGGAGAAGGGAGGGCATGTGTACGATACGACGCGGTAACAGAAAAAAAGCGCTATGTGAGGCTAATATATTTTTGGAGCGCTCTCTATAATGTTAGCGCCATTGCAGTTTTCCCACGTATTTATCGGCTGGAGACATTGGCCAGTGATAAATACATTGCTGCTTGCATCGAGCGTCGGGTGTTTTATCGGCTGGGGTTAAGCCGATCGACGCTTATTCGAAAGTGTTCGCCGTGAACGCCATCTTGCTATACATGTTAACGACGAGACGAAGAAGAATAAACAACGTCTTGCGCGCTCCGAAATCACAGTTTGGTCCTTCGTGTCTCGTCAGTTCTTTCTGCGCTTACGGTTTTTTTTGCGGGTGCAAGTGTATGTATGGTCGCTGGAGTCTGCTCGTTTTCATCATCCCAGACATTTTCCGCCGGAAGTGTTAATCCCGAAGCGCCGACACTGACGTGCCCACATAAAAGTAGCTTATTAATCGTGCCCATTTTAGCGTCCTTTGAGATCGGGAACACTTCCGACTTCAGGCCGAACACTGCACTCTTTTTTTACCCAAAGTGAATAGGCCTACTGATTGCGTGGCTTAAAAAGTCGGTCAACGGGTAGGTGCTAGACGCGCGACCACTCTTGTAGCGCCACTGGTAAACTGAGCGCAGTCCCCAGGCATTGCTGCACATGTTCTATGAGGCTGTGACATGAAGATCCGTGGGTACGCAGAGTTCCGCCGAGGTTTCCCAGTTAGGAAGCTCATTTGTATGCAGTTTACATGCTCACGCGCGCGCATGGCATCATTTAAGCATGCCGTGCACGCGTGCTTACTCCCTAGTACGCACGATTGCACGAATGTCCGCGTCAGGATTCTGCTGTTCTGCACGGGAGAAATACGTGCATCTGTACGAGGAAGCGCTTAGTACACATGAGTGCACGGATGCATGCGATGAGCGGGCCCCTCGCGAAAAGATCCCGCCATGACGGGACATTTTTTATGGCCAGGTACTTTCGATTTTTTGAGAATTCATTTATGCGTTTTTTCCGATTTGCGCATTTTTGCTCAGAAGTTTCTAGTTTAGCAACATTTCGGTAAGCTAAGAAGTTGGTAACTATGACATTGACGTGGGACACGCTCCCGGAGACCCTGCTTTCCGGGCTTTTAGGTTTCGATTCCGGTCGCTTCGTTCAGAAAATCCCGCCCAGTCCTGAGGGGGAGGGAGGTCTATTTGGAAGAGGGCTCTACTGAAAAAATGCGTTATAAGAGCTCATTCACAAAGAGCACATGGCAAAGAAGCCGTCTATTTGCTGGAACTATAACGAGTCGATTTGCTCCCGCGGAGCGATGTCGCCGCAGCGCTTCGTGGTCGTATCGTTATTTTTTTGTGTCTGGTACGTGGCGAGCGACTGCCCTAGCGAGGCGTCGTTCCTCTAATCCATGAGATCATAAAGGCCAACGCTCCCGCACATGCAAACACCGCGTCCTCTCAGCGATTGTCTCTGTGTGGCCCAATACGCTCCCGCAAAAGAACACAACGATCAACGGGAAAGGGGCGTACCAAGAAGCACTCTCGCAGGTACACCAAGGATCACTCTCGCAGGTACATGACGTGACGGAGAAGGTACTCCACATTAGTGTTTGGCGTTCGTCCCGAAAAGTCGACATTGCCCTCACACAGCACATACTTCAAGTAGTTCTTTTCGGGTCCATTAATGGCGATCCGCGAATGTGTCATTGGTCCAATCCCTTCGTTTTCATGAGCTTGAAGTTCCCGACTATGCAAACATCGCTTCCTCAAGGCTCAAGCACATCTGTGCGTTCCAGGAAATCCTCCGCATTCTGTACTTCAACAAGCGCTCCGAGTCTTTTTTTTTGCACTGAACCTCTCATTCAGGAAGCTAACGTGCGCACGTTTGCAAACAAGTCTTTCTCTCAGCGGTATAGCACTTAAAACACAACTCCGAGCATACAGAACTCTTCTCAGGGCGCCCTCGCATGCGCCTAACTTAGTAGCTACTTCCGCACTGTTCGTCGTCGTCCGACGCCTTTCTGCGATAACGGCGACTAAGTTTACCATTTGCTCTCGCCTGGCGTCCCCGTCCTTCACAATCTGTCGGCCCATCTCTGTGCAAGCGAGCCTCCAGTGTCCTGACCTAGCCGGGCTTCGCCCTGTTAGCGGCCGGAAATCGGTACATTTGGATCGAACTTTCAGTTAATCTTGCCAAACTAGTCGAAAAGTCAATATATTGCCGCCTGTGGCAATCTATTTTAGGCGAAAGACCCGAAAACCACGTACAAACTCGCAGTAAGGGATACCGATTTCGCCAATGGAAAGTATCAAAGGGGAAGCAAAGTCATTTTCCAGCTTTTTACTTGCTTTTGCTACTTGCCGGGCACGCCTCGGGACCGGGCCGGGCCTCGAGTGGCATACTTGTTCCACAAGGTTGTGCCGGATACAAGTGTACAGCATTTACAACTTTAATGGTTGCGACGCAAATGTCCCGATTGTTTCTTTCGAACCACATCCCTTTAACATGTGACTACTGCAGTTGGCATGCAATCTGGGACCGCTCGAGTCACAACCGTTTGGTTCCCGACCGCTTTGGGCCTTCTAACAAGTAAGCCTCTCGACGGCTAAGTGACGCTATTCAGCCCAAGCCCACGCTCAAATTTGGGATGTCATTTAGGCTTAGAAACGACGAACCACTATGCCGTGACCCAATAGTTGTGACCTGATAAGTTCAAGTAAGACCCAACGTAGGGGGGGGAGGGGGAGAGAACCGGAAGTTGTGGGGATTCAGCATTGCTCCACTGAGGGGGTGAAGCTAACCGTAGTTCCCTCGTGTGACATTTCGAACTTCAACAAGTTTTATCGGCGTTTCCATGTTTTTCCTGTGGACACATTGCCTAGTGTTAGCTAACCTGCCCCACGTACAGACATGGTAACGTCGGCTGTGTTGTTAGTTCTCGTCGTTCTGCCGGCGGCATTGGCCCATCCAAGCAAGCTGGATTCAATCATGGAACAGGTCCGGAAGATCCGCGATTTTCGCGATCTCGGCGAGGTGGTCGAGCGAGAAAGAGAGCGAGCAGTGATAACGACCGGAATTATTCCGGTCCTACAGCATTCTGCCGAAATTGAACGCTTTCTGGAAGCGAACAAGGAATTCGCGAAGGAATTCGGTACATTCGCCCAAAACGCCGTCTACTTAGCGGAGCTGTACCTCGGCCCTGTCTACTCGATGCAGCTCTACCTCGACGAAGGTGGGCTTATATAATGTCAATATAACACTCAGCCATCCTCTTCACCTTCTGCATTGGTTGTAAGGCCAAAAGTTTTCATTTATTCGGAAGCAGAAGAGACTTTAAATAGGCAAGTGGAAAAAACGAATCAGACAAAGCCTGCGTGCCTTTTGTGGACCACAGGTCAGTTCAGTAAATGCTAATCCAGACAACTAATTCAGTAAATGCCAATTCAGTAAGTGCCAGTTCGTCAAATGCTAATTCAGTAAACGCCAATTCAGCAAATGCTAATCAGTAAAACTGATCCAGTAAATGCAAATTCAGTACAAACAACAATTAATCTTTTTCCCCCGTAGTGCAAAAGTGTCAAGGGCACGAACCCAGCTTAGTAGTAACAATAAACCAGTCGGAATCTTTGACACGCAGAGAGTGGTGTCGATCGCAGCGTGTCGTGCGTTATGCTGTTATTGAAAACCAGTAACATGCCGACGCGGCTGAGAATATAAAGAAATAATGTAAATGGATTTTTACTGCTACTTGCTGCTTTTTTACTGAATTGGCATTTACAGAGTTGGCATTTACGAATCAGTTTTACTGAATTAGCATTACTGAATTGACATTTACTGAATTGACGGGTTACCCCTTTTGTGTTCGGAAGATCCGATTGGGCCATGCGCAACAATGAGACAGAATCTTTGCAATGTCGTTTATTAATGCAAAAAGTGCAAACCGTTTGCAATTCGGCGGACGGACGCAGCCACCGAAATTGCAGACAACGACAAATTTATAGGGTTTGCAAAATAACCGCACTCCGTACCGTACTGACCTCCCCCCATACCGTGCTCCGTACCGTATAATACGGTACGGAGTACGGTACGAACGTAGTACAGCCGTATCGTACTGCCGTACTAGTGCATTTTTCCCCGAACATTATGCAGTACGGTTGCCGTGCTGGACGCAACCCTCGTACCGTAAAATACGGTACGGAATATGGTACGGCCCGTACCGTAGTACGATCTGTAAACCCTACAGATTTAGCTAGAATATTCTCGTCAAATTCTAGTAGATCTTGCCAAAATCTATTTTTGCCATGAGCGCTTATTTTGCATGACCCATCTTTAGTATTGTAGTCCAAAATGGGAAAATTCCTGTGAAGACCCACTATGGATTGATCATTTCTTAAGCAAGAGCTCGGGTTATAGCTCGGCGCCGAGCTGGACTCTACCCGAGCTGAGCTCCGAGCCGGGAAGTTTGCCTTGGAGCTCGGCTCGGGTCCCGAATCTACTCTGTATCTGTCGACTATCCCTCTTAGACGACCTCGATCCGGAAGACTATGAAGTGCTCGTGGACGCCGTCGAGACTTTCAAGCAATGGCTAGAAAGTATGCGTCAAAGGGGACTTATTGCCTACGACGCTCGGCGGCAGCCGTATGTGGGACCAGGCGAGCATCCGTCTTCAGAGCGACTTCGTGCCTTCGTGCCGCTAAGTGTCAACCTGTCCCTCGACGTGCCGGAGGATCCCATAACTGGAGGCGAGCTGCACCTCCAAGGGACTCTAGCTTCCGGGGTATTGTGGATGCTCTCCTTAGTTGCGATAGACCCGAGGTAAGCAAAACCCGACAGACATGTGGGAGTTCTTGACGATCGCGAATCAAAGACTCATTGCACATGCTCTAAATTCTCATTAGTGAGCGATTTAGGGGGAGGGTCATTAAATATGGATGTTTACCCCCTACCCCAGACCCTAATTGCTTAGTACCAAATTATCGGGAAAACGCTGTCGTATTTAATCAACGCATTGGTTTAGCTTGTATGCAACCAAAGACGCCTTCAAAAGGCATCCTAAACATAAGATACTTTTGGAAAATAGCCTGCTTAATCACTTAGACCACCTACAGGTTGCAGAGGAAAGCACGGTATTTAGACCCGCAGACATCAATGAGCTCATCCGCATTCAGCGCTATTCGGCTGCTGTATTTCGTCTAAGCTTCAGAGACTCCGACAAGATGCACTACGAAGAATCGGAGCGCAAAGTGGTCACCGCCTTCCTCAAACGGTCAATCGAAGTTGCTCAAAGCAATGTCGAGAAGGGACTGCTTCCAGCGAAAGCACTGGCCGATGAACTGGCACGGATCCAGAAGTGGAAGCGCGACAGGGAACGCCAAGAGCTATGAAGCTGCATCACAGTCGGTTGAGGTCAACTGGGATCTAGCTGGAACGGCAGTTATGTAGTTGATCCCGATGTCCGATTTTTTTCGCATGCGCTAGCGCAGTGCTTTATGAAGTGCGGCTATGAAATAAATAAGATTAATAACGAGCGTTATGGTGCTGTACCAGACAGCCTACTGTCGTGTTGAGTCGCGTATGACATTCCTGATTGCATGTGCGGCGCGGGACCGCCAGTCCCTTACGAACTGCCTGTCTGTGAATATTCTTCACCGGACGACCTTACTAGGAAGGAGCGAACGTCGAGAACTGACAGAGACCGTCGAGTGCGCCAAACCCTACAGAACTGAACTTTGGTCAAAACCAAGACTAAACTAAGAAAATACGAGAAATGTACTGAGATCCGGCCAAATGTTTAATAAAAATTTTGAGAAGAAAATTGTCGAAAATGGTTTTAAAAAAAGCGAATAAAACTAGTGTGTTCAGCCACACACGTGTTCTAGGCATCAGTTCGTGCCGTATTTGACGCCTGTACGGCAAAGAGACAAGAGGTGCTCTCGTTCCGACTGGTACGGCGATGCGGAGCGGATTTTTTTTGCGTACATTATTTTTGCGAACCATTAAGTTTGCGATCCGATACCTGCTACTTTACTTTTGCTTACATGAATTCCGGGTTTTTCCAGTAAACATCGTTTCAGTAAAAGTTCGTTTCAGAGAATTTTCGTTTCTGTACATGCTCACCAAGTAAAGCATTCTCCTGGTTAGCCTAATCCCTTACAGCCATTTTTTCTTGCCACGTAGTTAATACTCTTTCCCTTTAAGGGCAACGTTTATTCTCGGATAAACATACATTATTAAAGCTCCATTATTACGCCATGGGTAGCACCGGTAAATTGCACGTATACATGGTCATCTAACACTCATCTAGGAGCTCCAGGTCGCCTAACTCGACGTGGTTGCCGTCGTCGTCGTCCCAGGCGACCCCGCCATCCTCCTCCTGGTTATCGCCGTACTCCTGCTCCTCATCGTTTCCGTCGTACTCCTCCTCGACGTTTACGTCACACTCCTCCTCCAAGCTGTCTCCGTCGTACTCCTCCCCGTCGTACTCCTCCTCCTCGACGTTACCGTCGTACTCCACCTCCATGCTGTTCCCGTCGTACTCCTCCGCCTCGTCGTTTCCGTCGTGCTCCTTGTCGTTATGTCCGTTAACGTGCTCCTCGTCGTTCCCGTCGTACTCCTCCTCATCGTTGGCTCTGTTGTACTCCTCCGCCTCGTCGTTTCCGTTGTCCTCTTGCTCCTCGTCGTTTCCGTCGTGCTCCTCTTCGTCGTCACTCACGCAGTCCTTGTAATAACCTGCGTAGCCTCGTTTGTAGAAGAAGAACGTGCCGCTGCAGGAGCTCTCGCCGGTGATGCTGAACGGTAGGAGACCGCGCAAGAAGCTGTACCGCGTGCCGCCCCAGCCCCAGTACGCCTCCTTGTCCGCGTCGCGAATGTGCCACTGTGGCAGACTTCCGGGGTCGCAGTCATCGACCTCTAGCGCAGCCGCGTGCGCCGTTGCGCACTCCGTCGAGGCCTGAAATAGACTGTGTTAGATATTTCGTTGATGGATAGGGGTCACTATACTTAGACGACCGTACCGTATTCCGTACCGTACTGCGTACCGTATTCTACGGTACGGAGTACGGTACGGCTTGATTTTCTGGATAAAATGCACTAGTACGGCAGTACGGTACGGCCGTACTACGGCCGTACCGTATTACGTACCGTATTGTACGGTACGGAGTACGGTACGGGGAGGGTCAGTACGGTACGGGGGGTATCGCGTCTAAGTATAGGGGTCACCTAGCGTGCATGTGTGCGTGCATGCACACTGAGCCGTAACGCATGCGGAATCATGCGTGTGAGCATGCATGCGTATTAAACGGTAACACAGGCGAAGCATGTAAGCATACTAAGCGGTAACTCATGGCAATCATGCATGTGTGCCTGCATGTGTACTGAGCTTTGCATGCGAACCTTGGTCGAAGCATGCGTGCGAGCTATTAAGTAAGTTGCTCGTTAGCTTAGTCTTGTACTATGCCTGGCCAGCAGCATGCATGCGCGCAGGACATGTACTGTACAATGGCCCAAAAATGTGTACCTTTACGAGGGCATCGTAGAACTTTGCGGTGACAGGGCGGAGTCCGCTAAGCGACAGTTCCCGCTTGCTGCGATCGCTTGGAGCGTTCAGCAGGAAGTCGATCACGCCTTCCTCGGTAATGTCCTTGTCCCAATCGGAGAGGTGGACCGAGCCGATCTCGTGCGCTGCGCAGAACTCGAGGAATCGGTCTGTGAATACATCATTCCGGTGGTCCTCCCGGTGGTCCTCATCGCTTCCATACGATCTAACGTCGATGCTAAAAACTGTACTAACGAGCGACTCGGAAATGAGGATGAAAGGAATTCCAGTTATTCCCGGAACTTATATTTCCTATGGGACGAAGCGCGCAAAGTGAATACGAAAAAAATTAGAGATGAACGGAATGGTATGTTTTGGCAAAAGACTCAATCCATAGTAAGGATCGGCAGCCGTACCGTACTGACCCCCCCCCCCGTACCGTATTGACCCCCTCCGTACCATACAGTACGGTACGGCCGTGATACAGTACGGTACGGCCGAAGTACGGCCCGTACTCGTTATATAATGCCAGAAAATCGAAGCCGTACCGTACTGGACCTCCACCCGTACCGTACTCCGTACCGCACTGATCCCGCCGTACAGTACGGAGTACGGTGCGGTACGGCCGAACTACGTGTACGGCTGCCGCCCTTCAGTCTGTAGTACCCAGGGCTAGAGACGATGCGCGGAACCGTGCCGTACTGTATTGCCGATTACGTTCCAGCAATGGGTAAGTACGGCACGGAGTACGGCATGGGGTCCTCGTCGTCTACGCGAACGCTTTAGTGGTCGCAACAGTCGAGAACCCAATGCATACCTCAAGCGGACTCCGTGGACCCGCCGAAACGCCTCAAGCATTCTCATGACGATCGTCTCTCGCGCCGTGTTGCCGTCGCGCGGAACGTCAACAGTGCATCCTTCGAGAACAAGCTCGGAGACCGTCATGCGATTGGCGCTCGCCGGGACCAGCTTCGGCCACGTCTCTCGCAGGTCCAACCAGGCCTCGGACAGGGTTTCGCCGGTGATCTTGTAGACGAGCACGTTCGCGTTCCGGCACACGTTGGCCAACACGTTGGCGAGGTGCTCTTTGTAGCTGCTCAGCTTCGAAGCGATAATCGTCCTCCGCTCACCGCGCTCGCTGATGTCGCTGGTCAGCAACGGAGTGCCGGAGAAGGGGCCGCCGTCCTCCCGGTTGCCGATCCACGCAGTGACGGTATGATCTAAAACGCGACCACGTTGCTTTACGGATCGTCAGAAAATTAGCCGAAAACGGGGGTACGGTACGGTACGTGGCGGGGGGGGGGGAGGCGTACGCTACGGCACGGGCAGATCACTAACAGTAAGGTACGGAGCACGGGGCGTGGGAGGGGACTGTATGGCACAGAGCACGGTACGACGGTCAATACTCTACAAAAGGAGCCAGTACGGTACGGAGTACGGTACGATGGGATGGGGGGTCAGCACAGTTCGGCCTCACGACTGTTGAGGCGGGCGCGGGGTCGGTACGGAAACGAGCACGGTGCCGGGGGTCAGTACTGTACTGAGCACGGAACAGAGTACGGTTAGGAGAACGGCTCAATACGGAACGTCGCTGGAACTGTAATGTCTGGTCGCCATCGGGAGAGTACACCTCGCTGGGCTAGCAATGGGGAATGAGGCAGCGTACTAGACGGTACGCTGAAGTCAGTCAGGCACGACATCTCCGCTTACCAAATTGCCCACTCTGGATGTGCACGCAGTCGATGACGCGGTAACAGACGTCCGTCATGTGCAAGTCGACGACCGTCCGGAACCTGCGGGAGGCGTACTGCAACTTCTCGAGGCGGAGCCGGTCCAGGTAGACGAGGATGTCGAGGAGGACTTCGTCGGGCAAGGCCAGTCGCAGCGAACACTAAACTTAGGAAAATAAGAACATATTAAGCTCCGACCTCAAGGCTGGGTTTTTTTCCGAAGGCCGTTTGTTCTGTCCATTTTCAGGACGGTTTACTGAAAGCCGTGTCCGACCTCGCGACGTTTTTTTTGTCCGGCCGTACGAGCGTAGAGTGTCCGGCTCAAGCCGCTATCTCCGAGGACAGATTCTTGTCCGACTTCCGGACTTTATCGGCCCCAGGGGACTTTTGTTTTTGTCCGACGTCAGCGTGGTCAGGCTCTCATCTGAGAGCCTGGCCCGCACCGTGGCACGTAAGAGCCACGGTGCGAGTAAGTCGACTCCTAGACGGTGCGGAGAGACGCGAAGAGTCCATTTTGTACCTCATTATGCTTTTAGCTTCCTTGTCTCTCCTTACCTTATCATTTGCGGCGCTGCCGATGATTTCCGCACGCATGGCGTCGAGTATGGCCAGAATGCGTCCCATCGAAGCGACGCAGCCGCGTCGCAGATCCGACTGATACACACTCAGCTGACGGATGCTTTCGTCGATGCTCTGCTGCAAATGGCTGCCGCATTGCAAGCCGCTAGGGGACGCTTGGAATTTCGGCTTCCTCGAGAGGGACTCGTCCGACGATTCATCCGAGCGGTAACGCTTTCGAGCAGGAGGTTCTTCGGACATTCTGGAAAAATGGAAACTGCAATGAAGAGCAAAAATGCAAACGCGCATTGTGCAAACTGCGGTAAATTTTGCAATGTGCGCCACGTTTAATTGATGCTATACTGCTGACCTAATGTTTGCAACTTGACTTAATTGGCTAATTGTTTATTAGCTTTTCCAACAGTCAGACGACGGTTTTGCTCATTTGCAATTAGTGGAAAGCTTGCACATTTAAGTGTGCATTATGCAAATTACTAGCTTGACCAACAAGCACTTGTCCACTCCTGTTGTTAAGTGAATCAGTGCCAGAGTGTGCTCTCACCACGCTCCACTGCTCTCGTCCTCTCTGCGCCTATTTGCTTACTGCGGTCTCTGCATTCTTCCACAAGCGGTGGGCACATCGCCAGAGAATCGACTGGAAAGCTGTCGGGTGAATGGACGCCGCTTGGGCTACGGCTGGCTTCCAGGACGTTCGCTAAGAATTCCTAGCAAATCGGCGAAACTAAGCGGACAGTGCTTGCAAGGAACACCTTAAAATATCGGCCAGCATGACATCAATGCGCCGACGCACGCATGAGACTCCAGTTCCTTGAGGATGCATGTTTCACGAGCCAACAGGACCAAAAACCTAGGTGTCTTGCCGAACCGACCTTCGAGGTTACTAGTTAACGTGAGTGCACAAGCTTAGGAGCTTTCTGACTATCGCAGTTTACGTGTTTCTGCGAGATGATGACTCTGAGTCGGTGAAAGGTTCTCTCACAAAATGCACGTTGGATGCATTGCACTGAACTGCGTCTTCCGCTACCGGCATCACCGAAAAGTTGCGTATCCTCACGTTCCATCCATGCACTACAATAGGAAAAAACTAGTCAACATGCGCTTCCCGACAATATTTATGGAACACAATGAAACACGACAAAACACAACCGAGTGGAGCATAAGTGCAAGAGTTCAAGTGCCTGAGACGGCAAGAAGACAACGAGGCACAACTGAGGATCAAAGACGATGTTCGTCGAGAAACACAAAAAGACACTTAGCGGTAATTTAAGCCGAAAGGGAATTGCAGAATTCCAAAAGGAAAATAAGCTGTGTTTTAGAGGCACGCATACAGGTAGTGTATTCCCTCGGAGGGAACGTGGAATGGAGTCGCAGCGGGTGGTGCTGGTGACCTTCTGTGGTTGCCCTCACGGCGAAAAGCTGCGAGAGCGGCTACGAGAGCGGCTGTGCGGCGAACGGCTACGAGAGCGGCTGCGCGGCAAAGGGCTGCGAGAGCGCGATC
>JNEY01000282.1:10856-24042 GCA_020875895.1 Aphelenchus avenae
AAACGCTTTTGTCCCTCTTGGAAGCGGTGCCTTTACGATTGTGGATCGCGTACTGTCCGACTATTTTCATCATTTGCGGAAAGCTCTTGCGTGTTTTGGAGGTTAATTACCCGGTTGCCGACACACTAAGGCTTCCGAAATCCGCTACTTTTGATTCATCGCGATAACCCGGTGCCACATGTTTTTTCCCTTTGCTTTTGCATTCACCTACTGTTTGTACGTGAACGTTAGTGAATTTAGTCGAGTTATTAGTTTAATTAGTTGACGGTGTGTCGCGGAGCGCGTCGCATTTTGTCGTACTAGCGAGTCCGAACCATGTGCTTAAATTTGTTTCATCTACGTTTTTCTAGATGAAACAAAATTCTACATCTAAGCGCCACTCATACAGGGATTATGCACCGTTAAGCTCAAGACCAGAGGAGGGCCACATTCGGCAGCCGTACCGGTGTAAGAGCTTTGTAACGTCTTTTACGTCAATTCGTGAGGGCTCCGGTGCTATTAGTCGCTTTACTGTGAGGCCTCCTTTGACATTTGTGATGCGTGACCGTACTGGTCTGGACGCACATCAGGACTTGCCCCCTCCCCGAAATTTTGGGCTGGCTATGCCTCTGGCCCTGCTGTGCCGTACCTAAGCCTAAGCTCAACGGTGTATACGCCCACATAGCTGGAACATTATGCATGTGATAAGCACAGAACACAGTCTCAATTACCGGGTTTCCGTGAAGCAGGAAGGGCGGGGAGCGGGGACATACGAAAGGGCTTGGGCGATGTACGCAGAGCGCTGGCTCAGTCATGGTGGAGCTGTGGATCAGATGAAATCGTAGCAGATGAGAGAACTTGAGCGGGAAGCCGGAGGGCGCCGTAGAGAGAAGACCGATGAATGTGAATGACGTTCTTTCAGTGGTTTGCCTCGTATCCATAGTTTCCGAGCGCAGCCTCGCGTATGCAAACTCGGATGAAAGCACTGGTTTCAAAAAGTTTGTGCGGTGTGCGCACGGACAACACAGGTTTTATTAGGTGGATTTCCTGCCGATTTTTGTACTGTTTGTCTTCGCTGTTCCATAATTTCTCATTTTCATTGTTGAATAAAACTATTGCGCATAACCACGTGTGCATTCGTCAGCTCATGTACGACAAACTGACAGCCAGAACTGCCGCGAAGAATGTGAGCTGTGAGCTATTACCCCTTCCGACGGCTAACGAGAGTCCGCCGGGTACAGGTCTTTCGATTTGCTACTACGATTGTCGTGCGAGATTCTTTCCCAAGCCGCAAGTTGGCTAGCTCCTCATCCCATTCCGCGGGTCATTCCCCTCAACAATGCGTGCGTATGTTTCCGGCCCGCGACTCGCGCAGCGAAGTTAACATTTAACAAACGCGCGCCTGCGTCCTGTACCCCGCAATGCATATTCCGTTGCCCAGTGACAGCGTCCTAACGCGTCCTCCTTGGCCATTATTTATCGCCGTGTGGCGAATCCATCGGTGTTGGCCCTCGATCCGGGTATGTGTGCGTCCGAATTCATTCCCCTCGTCGCCCTTGCGACGAAACGTTTTGCTAGCTTGCAAGCGTATTGTCAAGCTCTCTGTTTTTAATGTGATTCGGTTTCTGCTGTAAGCCAGGGATTCCGAGCGTCGTTTCCCAAAGTTTTCAGTATCCGAGTATGTGGTTGCGAAGGGTCGATGTAGTCAGTCGTGCTGTGAAACGGCCATGCCCGTGTTCCATCCGTGTTTCACAGCCGGCTTCACGGAACGGGTTCGGTTTTCGTGCCGTCACTGCCCGTCTTCTTGCCATATTAGTGCAACGGCTCGTAAGATCTGAGCCACAAGGGCCGGCAATAATTTTCCCAGCACGGCATGGCAAGGGAGTGGATTTTCGTATACCTGGGCGCATCCCAAAAGATTTACCGTAGACATAGTAGCGTTTTACATCTTGAGCCACAAGGACTTAATTCGCATATTCAGGCCTTCACGGTCCGGATGTCGTCCACACCGTTGACAACGCTCAATTCGACGACCGTTCGTGACGAGGCCCATCTCGGATTACGATGAGGTAGGCAGTCTCATCGGAACGATCGCGTGAATGGCACATGAACAGGTCGCATTCGGTACGGATGGTACGTAAAAATCACACAGGATTTTTGGCAATGTCCAGGGATACGTTGGTGTTTGGGCCAGTCGTCGCTCGGGTCCGGTATGGAGTGCCATTCCTAGATGACAACTAGGTTTTAAAACTAAAGAGAGTCGGCAGCCGTACCGTACTCCGTACCGTACGTACCCCTCCGTACCGTACTCCGTTCCGTACTGACCCCCTCCGTATCGTACTCCGGACCGTACAGTACGGTACGGACCGTAATACGGTACGGTACGGCCGTAGTACGGCCCGTACTCGTTACCAAATGCCAGAAAATCGGAGCCGTACCGTACTGCCGTACTGGACCTCCACCCGTACCGTACTCNATCGCTACGACGGCATGCAACGGCCGTGTTCATGTGCCGAGCAGGACTGATCCTATGCGACGCGAAGTGGGAAATAAAGCAAGCATAAATGAAAAACAAATAGAATGCATGCGTCACCAGCTTTCCGCACTTCTTCTTGAGATTCACTTTAACATCACAACGAACAAACAGTAGCTTCCGCCCGTCAGCGCTCTCCAGTCGGCATAGGGAAACAAAGTCCTAAAATGCATAACATACACTGAAGAAACTATTTGGTTTCAAAGATGACCTTCGTTTGTCGCCCAGCAGAGGCAATTTTAAGGGTGTAACGTGCCAATGTAATGCGCTTTCTTCGACAGCTTGCTGGAGATGAATCCACGTTCCTGTACACTCGCCAGAAAGGAAGCAGGGCGACAAAACATGGTACAAGAGCAGCTAATTGTGTCTCGAATTAGACATCTGGCTGCTCTTGAGAAACGCGTTTGAAAAGATGCGTGATACGACCAAATACAACGAATCCGAAAACTCTCTATGGAACCGTGCGAATCTCATTCGTTGCACCACTCAAAGGGCTCCAAAAAGGTGCTCTACCGCTGAGCCCATCAGTCAGGCGCGGAACCAGTGGTAAGCCAGCTGGCCCGTGCCCCCCCCCCCGCAAAATGTTGGTCTGGCAACGCACCTGCCCATCCAGGGGTCGCAGATGGAATTTCCCGAAAGGGGGCGGCGGACCTCTTCTAGCGGGCGGTAGGGGGGCGGTAAGGGGGCGGTTTTTCTAAAGTGCCTGAATTTGCCTTTTTAATGAGCTTGAACTGCTTCTTTAGCATGTTTTTGTCGCAGGTAGCCCGCCGCAGGCGCCGCTCGATGCAATTTTGAGCTGTTTTGGAAAAAATTCGTTGAAAATTTGGTCACCAAACACAATTTTTTGACTTTTCCGCCCCCCCCCCCCTGGCGGCTTCGCCGAGGGGGGGGGGGGGGGGGTAGACCCCAAAAAGGGGGCGTCCCCCCAAGGAAGCCGGTCTGGGAGCCCTGTGCCCATCAGTGGGCCTTTGCCTGGGTGCCGTCTGCGTCAGCAGTCCTTTTGAATCAGGATGACGCTCTAAGACAAGTCGAAAGCGCCAGAAAAACGCGACAGTTGTCCTTAAAAAACTGACACTTGTGCCGCTGATTTTCTTCGCGCGGACTGGTGAAAAAAAACTTGTGCAAAGTGCAATGTGACAAATCTTCATCGGCGCTTGAGACAACCATGGGCAACGGGCCTTCAAGTCGAGGCCCGGCCCGGCCCGCGGGCCTTCATATCGAGGCCCGGGCCCGGCCTATAAGGCCCAGCGGGCCTTGAAAAACCCCCTTGGTCCCCCCTTTGGTACTTTCCGTAGGCTAAAGTGTTGCCCCTTATAATGAGTTTCAAATACAACATTCGAGTATTTTCACCTAAAATAGCTTGCCGCAGGCACCGTCGGAGCGACTTCTTGACTAATTTACCAAAAAATGTATTGAAAATTTGACCAAAATGTGGCAATTTTCTAGCCCTGAACCGGGCCTAAACGGGTTTTTAATTTTAGAGCGCCGGGCCTACCCCAGGCCCCGCCCGGCCCGGCCCGGCGGGCCTAAGACCCGGTTGCCCATGGCTTGAGGGCGAACGAAACTAAAGCCGGCTGAAGCTCGGTCGCTCGGAACGAATTTTGAAAGTCATGACACCAAGTGCAAAAGTATCGTGCGTTGTGACCGCTTAGTCGGTCGTAGCTGCAGGATTTTAGTTTTAGAGCGTTTTAGGCCCGCCGGCCATGGCAGTGCGGACAACATGAAGCATGTGCGGACTTTATGCGGTCGAAGCCATTAAGCCACAGAATCGCCCTGGAAATCGGCCGAAGGGCAGTGAAAGTGGGTTAGAATTCATAGTTTTTTTCAGCAACAAGCAAGCTCCAAGATTACGACCTAGGCGTCTCCGTGTGTGCGAGTAGATCCGATAAAAAGGGGTGGCTGGTTTGTTGGCTTTTGCTCCCCACCGTTAACTTGGGGAATGTCATGACAACGTGAAAAACTGACTAATGCTTGTAACAGCAAAACCGGTTTGCACGCGACGCCTACGCACGCAAAAAAATCGCCATGGCAGTTCAGGCGCCAGGTAATAGGCAAGCGAAAGCGTTTTAGGCCCGCCGGTCGCATTGCGACGCCTTGAATGACACGTGTATTTCCTGACGTCGAAGCCATGCCAGGATATTAATAGCTCAAAAAGCACGATTGTTTGAGCTGTAAAACGATTTTTCGAACTTTGCAGTGCGGTTATTGCGGCGGTTTTAGTACATGTGCCTGAAATGCAATGTGCCTCTCGGTGAAACCCTTTAATATTTTATGCGAAAAAGGTCGACGAGTAAATGACGCGTCAGTAACCCCCCCCCCACGGAGACCATAATGCAGAAAACGCCAACTGACAAATGGTTGATACTCGTCGTCAGCAAGCTACGCAGCAGGTTTGACATCATGCTACATACGTCGTTTTCCCAGCCTCAATCCACCGCTAGGACATGCGATTAGAACCTCAAGACACATAAGCAGCAAGGATGTTTGAATCCTTAGAAAGCCTGTACTTGATCGTCTCCGTAATCTCCGTAACAAAGGCAAGCGGAAGGCGACACCCGGAATCACATGTGTGTTTTGTGAGGTCGAGAACAATTCGGGACCTTAAAGGCAAAAAAAGACGCAGCCGCCCAAATGGCCTTAGCTGGAGAAAAGTTTTCGTCGTCAAAACGTTGCAGTCAAAGCCTTTAAAGCAGAATATGACGTATACCTTCCCCCCCCCGTACCGTACTCCGTACTGACCCCCCCCCGTACCGTACTCCGTACCGTACTGGACCCCCGTACCGTACCCCGTACCGTACCAGTACGGCGCAGTACGGTACGGAGTACGGCGCCGTAGTACGGCAATAAAAAATTTGAAATTTTCGGCTTTTTCGCAGGTAAAACGAAACATTAGGACTTCAAATAACAACGCCATCCATATTAAGCGTTATTAACGGTGCGAAAAAGAACAGCATACCGTCATTCCTGAGGAAATTTTCGTATTTTTGGTCAAAAATGCTCAAAATTTGCTCGATTCTGGCTAAAAATTGGGCATTTTTTGGCCTTCAGTACGGAGTACGGTACGACGCCGTACTAGGGGGTCCTGCCGTACCGTACTCCGTACTGGGCCAGTACGGTACGGTACGGCAACCCGTACCGACCCATAGCCGTACCGTGCTCCGTACTGTACAGTACGGTACGGCGCCGTAGTACGGTACGGCATGTAAAGTATATAGGGAGCTCAGAAAAAATGTTTTCGTAATCGATTCCCGAAGGCGTACCGCGATGTCGCTTCCTCGGGATGCTCGTAATTAGCGTCATTTATACCTATTCGAGCCCGCTAATGGACGCAAGTAATAGACCTACGCGCACATGCGAGAGAACCAGGCCTTTGCATTCGTTCTCGTTTTCGTCCGACGAGAACGAAAACGAGCTTTCGAAAACTCGGGAACCAAAACGAAAATGTCGAACTTAGCAAAACGAAAACGAAAATTCAGAAATTTCAAAATGCAAAGGCCTGGATAGAACTATGCATCGTGTAGTGCGATAGATCAATATGCATATGATATCGGTACACGCATGCGGCATTGCTACGCGCATGCGAGAGAAGGTACACTCACGCGGTACACGCATGCCACATGCGATGAAGCTAATGAACATGCGATAGGGCAATGCATGTGTAACCAGCGTTTTCGGTTTAACCGGAATTTTCGGATTGAACTGAAGTGAACTGAAGGTCCCGTTCAGTTCAGTTCACCAAAGTTCAGTGGCCTTGGCAGTTCACCAGAACACTGTAACTACGGCCTAGCGGTGTCGTCCTCGCAAAGTCGCGGACGACGCCGCTAGTTGCCTATCTATACGGCTTGCTTGCTTGGACTAGTACACCCTTCTCTCGAAAGTATTTAGGGATCTGAAAACGAGTTACGCTGCGCAGCGACGACACCTGTGGTTCCTTCTCGTCCACCGAGAAGTATAGATAGGCAACTAGCGGCGTCGCTCTCCACGGGCTTCAGGGCCTTAATTTTCTTGCGAGGACGACGCGGCTCCGGCTGATCCCCTTCCGAGTGAACCGGCAGGACAGCGTCCTTCACGATGACGGCTTCTGCTCCTCGTTGGGCTTCTTCTCCATGTCCACGGTACGCGGCGGGTCGACGTGCGGCGGAGCCTAAAAGGTAATCACTAGCCAAGTGTCTTCACATGTCGTTAGGCTCGTCCAGGAACCCTCGTGATCATCATCAGGCCCTTGTTTGGCATCACCTACACCGTGTCCAGGTCATGTCAGACTCCAGACTCCTCGGTTGCCCCATCATTACGTCACCAAACAAAATGGCCTAAGACATATACTCTTCATAGCACCCCATGATCCGGTGAGCATCAAGGCTGGGCAGGTCCTGGTCCTGTGAGAGACCTGGCCTTATGGTCCTGGGGTCTAGGTCCGGGTCCTGGTCGTCAAGATAATCCCACTGAGCAGGTCCTGGTCCCGTGGCCCTGGGCGTCTAGCTCTTAGTCCTTTCCTGGTACTCAGAAAATGTGTGCCCAGCCCTGCTAAGCAAGCACACCTCAACTCAATAGCAGTCCTAATCATTCCCATTATGCTAATCAGGCATCACCTTCCTCGCATCCATCGTCTGCTAGCATCCGTGAACATTCCTAGCAGTCATCCCCTATCAGGGTCGTACCTCCCCCCGGGCTTCATGATCACTGAGGTTCTGGACGGCCACCCTATTAAATACAAGGTACCTACCGGTGCAGATTGCTTGGTGGTCGGCTGGGCAATGGTAGGCTGGGCGGTAGCCACCGGCATGTTCTCTTGGCTGTCGTTACGGCGACGAGGCAAACAGCAGCCGAAAAGTGCAGTGTTGCAGTCCATTGAAGGTGCGCTCCTCCGAATCGGTTGGCGGCTCCTCACGTCCGCTGAGCTCTCCCTTGAAGAACATGCCCGCCTCGGAGACGTGCTCGGCTGAAATTTGGCAATTTGAACCACCGCATCTTACTGAATTCTGGCCCCCACCCATTTTTTTTTCTCTCGAATACCCCCTTGCCATTCTGGGCATACTGAAAACAATTTAGATTGACCCTCCCTTAATCTTAGACAAAAAGGTGGGCGTATGCGACATGCTACGATTCGAACGCGCATGTGAAAAACTTCTCGCATGTGCGCACGGCTAGTGGCGTCGTCCGCGCAAAGCGCTGACGACGCCGCTAGTTGCCAATGGTTGCACTTTTAGCGGCCGTTTTTTTGGCTTGGACTGGTACGCCTTTCTCTCGAATCGTTTAGGGATCTGAAACGGCGTGTACGGTGCGGAGCGACGAGACCGGCGGAGCGTGCTCGTCGACCGCGCAGATGGCCTTCTTCTTCTTCTTGGTCACCCTCGGCGCAGCCTTCTGACCGCTGGAGTCCATCGGCGGCAGGGTTGGCCTTCACGTCGTCGGTCTTCTTCTTGGCCTCCGGCTTGGTCGTCTGCTCCACCTTCTCAACGACCAGCGGCTGGGCCTTCGGCGGTTCCTAATTGTGAGTCAACAAATTATGGCTTTTTGAGCGTTAAGGTCCATCTAGAAACCTCGTGATCATCAGAGGCATACCCCATTGCCTTGTTCGGTTTCCTGATCAGGCCGTCTTCTCATAATTCGACATTAAGGAAGCGCCCAGTATTACCATTTTAAAATGATAAAATAAAATTTAAAAAATACGGATAAAATAAAATTTAAAAAAATTAATTAAATAAAAACAAATTAAATAAAAATAAGTAAAATCAAAGCAAACTTAAATAAATTAAATTGCACTAATTAAATTCTAATGTGCCTGCTTCGACACTGCATTCAAAAAGACCCGTCGCAGGTCTAAATAGCCATCTGATGGGATGGCGCCAGCCATTCTGTCGCCGTCGGACCCCCCCCCCCTCACCCCTTTCAGAGCCCTTGATGATCACTGGGTTTCTCGACGACGGCTATGGTGCTCGACGCTCTTACCAAAGAAGGCTGAGTGGCGGTAGGCTGGCTCGTGATGACCTGAGCCTGGCTGACGACGGCCTGAGCCTCGGTCTCTTCCCTTTTGCGGCACCCAGAGCAGCAGCACCCGAGCAGCAATCCATTTCGGTAGCAGGTGTTAGATTCTGGAAATTGTCGGCCTCGAAATTAAGCACTCATGACATGTATTTCACGAACTGTTTCGATATTTTGGAAAACGTTGCCAAAATATACTTAAACCGAACCAAAAATTAAGGGCGATTAAGGTATAAACCACAATAAATCGGGAAGAATTAAGGCAATTAATTTAGTCCTATTTATTAAGCACATTGGAGCAAAAAAGCGGTAACATAATGCTGACAATAGACTTCTAGGTGTCCACGTGAATGGCCGCTTGCCAAGTGTGCAGGTCGTTCTTTGGCCTTCTGTTCGCCTGTCTTCCATGAAGTAATGCTTCCGATGACGCATTTTTGTATTCGACATATGTAGCATGTAAATCAGTAACTAATAATAAATAAACAATTATATATTATAATTAATATAATATACAAATGAATAAATTAAATAATAAAAATCATTTAAATAATACGCTAAATAATTTCGGATTGAGGCGTCCCTTGCCTCAAGAAAAAATTCCATCCACCAAATAAACCCTCCAATCGGAGAACCCGGAAGAACGGTGCTACACAATGAGTTCAAGCAAAACAGCTTTTCCTTTTCCCCTGCAGGCCCACCGAAAAAAGGGGGATTGCAGACGGTGTGGGGCTTGCAAAGATTCCTATGCCACCTAATGAATTCCCGACTTTAACCTTTATTTTGCGAGTCTGAAATTGTCTCCTTATGTGCCTGTGAAGCTCGCTTCGTCGTGTCAGCAATGGTCGCGGCCTCTGTAACATATGCTGACAGACGACGTGCTTGAGATAAAGCACGAGATCTTCTTAACACCCTTTCGGGTGAGGCTGCCGCGACAGGAGCTATTCCATTAATCATTCACGATGTCCTCCAAATTTCTTATCGCCTCCGACGTAAGCATCTCGTCCTCATTACCCCTATACGTCGTGAGTTTTTTGCGTTGAACTAGACCCTCAAAAAGCCAGAAGAATACTTCAAGACGCACCACCAGGTCAACTTTAGTTATTTATGAGGCTCTATGGAACAGTCGAAAGCGGTGGTTGTCATTTCCGTCCTCGCAATCGTTCGGGACTTTGCGTCCGTCTTTGTCGGACGGTCTCCCGCACTGGTCAATTTCGCCCCCCCCCCCTTCCGCCGCCGATGAATTTTCCCGCATGCGCGTGTCCTCCATTACCACACCCGGTACTCCGGTAGGAGCGCTGTGTACGAGAGCCTTCATCGTTTTTTTTCATCGGACCCGCCTGTCATCCGCCTGTGGAATGCGTCTTTTATACTTGCGATTAGGTCTTTGTTCAACACAATTTGCTGCTTAGTGAAACGAGAACAGTCGAAATTGGTGGCTAGCCATTTATGTTCTCGCGCATAATCGACCATGAGTCGTTTACCGCTCGGCTTCGGCTTGCGAACTAATGCGCGCGTGCGACATTCTCCGCACGTTACACAGTCCGTCGCACGCGGAACAATCTTCACGCGTCCTCCTCCGCCATTATCACCGCAGTGGCGAATGATCGCCACCGGGCCTCCATCCGGGTATGCATGCGTCCGACCCAATTCACCATCTCCGTCCGTCAGTTCGCTACCGTGCAAGCGCGTGGTGACGCTTTGCGCATTTTAAAGTATTTGGTTTGGTTGAAAGCTAGTCATTTCGAGCATCTTATCGCGTTACCCGAGTGCGCGTTTGATAGAGAGATAGATAGATTGATACCTAGATAGTGACCGGGCCGTCTTTTTTTCTGTCTACCACACAAGGCCTGAAACGAACTTCGGAAAACCGACGCTCTTATGGCGTCGGAAGTTCGTATATGATACGGTTAAAGCCAGGTTTTTCCCAAGTTTGCGCTGCATAAAACGACTCGCCGCAAGGCACCTATCGAACGAATTTTTCACTAGAATTTATCAAAATCTCACTCAATTTTCGTATGCATCGTAGCGGCTCTCCATATTATTGACACGAGCGAGCATGAACGCCTTCTACCGGCAGAAGCCTTTGTGTCCAGTTAGTCCATACTCGGTCGAGAATGCCCAGTTCCCAGGATAGAGTCTCTGAGCGAAAACTTCGGATTCGGAAATTAGGTTCGCTTTTAACCGAGGAGGGCTTTATTTACCAATTTTCACGCTTTCGTGAATCCACACGTTCTTCTCGTGTCACGTGGTGTCTTCCGTAGGCGCTTGGCGAGGCGATCGGAGTTGTGGGTTGATTTCTCCGACTCCGACAAAGAAGTACCTGCTAAAGTGCAGGGTGGCTTTTCTTCGCGCGTCCGTGGCGCAATATTTGTCGAGGTCGTGTTTCGACTAACTAAATGGTACCTCCCGCAACGTTTGTCGCGCGCGTGTCGTATTTTGCTATGTCGTTGCTAGCGCTTCATGGTCATAAACTTGATCTTGCCCTTTCAGGCCTTCTGAACCCGCATGTCGTCCAAGCTTTTGACAACTTTCTGCTAGGCGACCGCTCGTGAAGAAACTTCCGCTCGGATCCCCAAGAGGTAAGCGTCCTCCACGGAATGATGGTGTAATGGCATAAGAATTGTCGCGTCCTGTACGAGTTGCATACTGCTGAGGCCACACATGGATCATGGCAAGGCCTATGGGAACTAGAGATGGGCACTGACCCTCCGTGCCGAACCCGAACCCGCGGCGTCCTCCCCCCCCCCCCCCCCCCCCCCCGAGCCGCGTTGCCATACAGTGGAAAAATACGGTATTGAACCCGTACCCGCGGTAAAATTTGGTATTTTGCCGGAAAACAGGCCAAAAAGACTGTTGGGCGAATAATCTACGACACGAAGTGGTTTAGATGTCATCCCAGAGACATATAAGCCCGCCGCAGGCGACACCAACAAAATTTCAGGTCAAAAATTTTACGAAAGTTTTCTCTGGCGGCGGGCCAAAAATTGCAAAAAAACGCGGGTACGGGTACGGGGGCCGCGTTAGGGGGTACGCGCGCCGAACCCCGAACCCGAGGTGGACCTAGGCACTGGAATGTCGGATTACATGCAGTGGTTCTTGCTTTCGTGCAGTATCATGACGCCGGACTACACCGTAACACAAAGTCACTGTCCTGCTGCTAAGGTTTAGTACTCTGTAAGACGTAAGGGCGCATGCGGGGCATATCCAGGTAACCGTAAGTAAGCTGTGCCCGCTTGTGCTGCATGGGGCACAACTGCCGATGGCGTGTAACGGAGTTTTCTGATATCAGTTTGAGTGAATGACAAAGGTAGCAGAAAACCATGATTTACATGAGTCAGTCCAGTAAGCCGGCAAAGATAAGGCCGTTTGTGATAAGTTACTACGAATTCAATAAGAAAGTGGACGATTGTTTCAGGTCACATGAGAGCAGTTTGCGCACACTTTATAATTCTTTATGGTACAATGAGTTTGTACACTCTATGGAGACATGCAAGAGGCAGTTCAAGGTCAACACATATTCGGGGAAACCCATGCTACGTTAGCGCGCTGTCGCCAGACGTCCAAGCTTTAGTACATCAGTTAGCGCATGAGCTTTCCTTTTGTTAGCACAACTTTTTCAAGAATCGTTAAATGAACGTTTCAGGCAACCGACGCAATCGTGAAACTCAAGCCCCAGGATGCCGACAAGTACTCGACGCCATGTTCAGCACGATGATCGGAGATGACTTTGCATGTTCGAGGACCGGCCGAGGATCACACGTTGGCCACCGAAGTGGACGACGTCACATGCCGGGCAAGTTCCATCTTGGCTAAAATCGTCCTTGTCTTTGAGACAAAGGACATTTTTGGCCGACTAACGGTGCTATCGCACACTATAGTCGATGCTTCAGCATCCTTCTGGTCCCGCCAGTAGGCCCTCAGTTGGTCCGAAACTCAGTTGCCCACCGAACTAAACCTGGTCCTTGGTCCTTTCCTCTCTTCGGTTAGGACCAAGCATGGGAAAAGTACCACTCGACGTTGCGGTATGTAACCGTTAAACAATACTCAGTGGTGGGTTTATTCCGAATGTAAAGACGGCGTATTTTAACGCATTGGTGAGATGGTGTCTGGGATCAGCGCTATTAGTGGATGAACTCGGGCTCCTGCTCGGTCTCGCTGTCCGGTTCCTGGTTCGCCCACTTCGGCATAGAAGACAAGGCCGTGCTCGGAATGCTGCTCAGTGTCGAGCTGGTCTGCCGCATGCTGATAGCAGCCCTTTACAGGTGGCGTGTCACTGACCCACTTCTTGGCCTCTCCTTCCAGCTGTGAAAGCAGGAAATAGAAGCGTTCGATGTCGTCTGAGAAGTTGCCTGGTCTGTGGGCGAGCTTGACGAACTGTTCTCTGAACAGTGGCCAATGTGTGATGTCGCCATTGAACTTGTCGATGACTTGGCCTGTGATCTTCAGCGGCTTGGTGCTAGCTGTAGCCTCTGCGAGAACTTGATCGATGCCACCCTTCTTGAATAATGCACCCGCATATGCGCTGGTCTTGTCAGATTCGTCTGAAGCGCCGCTAGACTCCGTAGAATCGTTGAAGGCGGTGTTGAATGCGACGCGTTTGCCCGAGGTGTGCGCACCGAAGGCTCCCGAAGCGGTTGGGAACGTGTTGTTGCTTGAGTTGGAAGTGTCGATTCCTCCCATCTGAGAAAGGAT
>JNEY01000282.1:44515-67404 GCA_020875895.1 Aphelenchus avenae
CTCTCGCCGGGCCGAAGGCCCGGCGAGGTATGGGGGGACCAATGTGAATCAAATTTTCATCTGAATTTTTACAATATGACCCTAAAATCGCTCGGGAAGCGCCTGCAGCGGGCTATTTTTAAGTTAGAACGTCCTATTTTCAGGGTTTTAGTCGAGTACGACCTTACCTTAAATTTTCAAAGAAATTTTGCCAAAGGAATCTTAAAATCTCTTTGGTGGCGCCTGCGGCGGGCGTACTAGGGTTAATTACAACCTAAATCACTGTTTAAAGCAGCTAAAAGGGTCAAAACCAGACACTCCAGACTCCCGAGGGGTCCTAGGTACGTCCTTGTTACAGACGAACCTCTTAATAGCAACAGCTGTGTCTGGCAAAAATTCTTTACACACCCGGCTAGCGGCCTCCTTGCGACACGTGGAACTTGGTCGCACACAGCGCGGATGGTGAGACCGGATACTTTCCGACGAGTTGTTATAGCCCCCCCCCCCCCGCGTGCACCCAACAAAGCTAGAAATGTACCGCGGATGGAAAATATCTCTACAATTGCGCAATTGCAACTGCGTCGGGATCCTGTGCCAGCGCATCCAAGACTGCGTCACTGATGATGCCGTCTGGTAGGCCCTCGCTTGTGAAGATGTATCTCTGCGCCGGAGCATCTTTTCCTGCATTCGAGTCGCGATCAGCGATTATCCAAGTAGTGCAAGAGCAAGTCTGAAACGAGGGTAATTAAACCTATGCCTGTTAAAGTGGGTTTACTTAAACTTTAAGCAGGATGATCGAAAATGTGGCACATAATTTTGTGGAAGTCTTCAGCATTATAGGGAAATAAGAACGCGGAAAATCCATAGGTTGGCATTGAAACTTACGACAGTTACTAGCGACATCCGCCTAAGCGGTAGTTTTGAGCCGCTTTTTTCGATGACGTTGTGATGAAATTCAGCGAGTAGCTGGCACTTCTCCACTTCACTCCGATCCAGGTACGAGAGGATGTCCAGCCAGGTCTCGCTAACGCGCATGTACGACCTTGAGCTCAACAGCACTGCATTTAGGCACTTTTTATTCGTGCTCCGTAGTACTATTCAAGCTCGTTGTAGCTTTCAAACACGTGGAACACATGGTGAAAGGCACGGCCAAAAGGACACAACAAATTTCCAGGACAATTTTTGGCATACAGCACAGATTTTGGCACCATTAAGTAACTTCCCATAAAACTGAGGAGTCTACGGGTCTACAATTCGCCAAATAATTTGATCGCACTCTGTTAGGAATGGTTACCTTGTAGGGTGTGCTTCCGACGCCGCCCTACAGAAGAATTGCGGTGAAGACGAAGTTGATGCAGCATGGTTGGTAGCAGCCATATTACTTGCAGTTGTTACGATGGTCTACAGCCAACTGTAAATGCGTTTAAATGTAGCACATCGTTTGTCATGTAATAACGTTGCCACAAAAATTAAAGGCTTGCAAAAGTTAGATACCTAACTTAGGCCGACTCTTCCTCGTAGGTCACATTATTCGTCGTACAAAGCTCGCCGAACGGCAAGGACGAGATAATTAAACGCTTTTTTGGTGCTTTATCGGGAACCGCGAATCTAACAAGCGTGTCTGTATGTCTTAAGCCATGTGCGCTTCCATCGATCACCCCCCTGTCTTTTATTTCGTGCGCTTAAGGCTGCGATCTCTCTTTTGTTTCGTGCGCTTGAGGCTGATCTACAAGCGAAAGCCTAATCAAACTACTGCAATAGACACTCTTTTCTCATGGTTTTCAGGCGGAGACCGACAAACATAATATCTTAACCAAAGGATTTTAATAAACAGGGAAGGCAAACGAAATTTTCGTTCACAGTTCCCTCGTTCAGTTGTTGGTCGCTTTTGTATGAGAACAACTAGGGTTAACTTGTCAGAACGGTTACACGCGTTAAGCGTCGGCTCTAAGCGTGATGACTTCGAGAGCCCATACCATAGTTTGCAGATAACAGGCACACTTCCGGACAAAAAAACCTAAAATTGCTTGGAATTGCACAGCGAAATCGCGGAAACCCTGGCGAACACAACGACAATGAAATTTCCCAATACACTCAGCGCCTTGTATAATCCATCCTTTCTACGCCTACGTCAGTAGCACGGCCGGTTTGAAATACCTACGGCGGTATGATCCTCCCCAACGAAGATGCTTCACGAAATCTCTTTAGATAAAATGAAAATACCTAGGGGCGGTCGAAGTCGCCAACCGTCGCCTGTATGGCCTCATCGCATACCATCTCCACGAGCGCTCGCTCCCCTCGGACCATGTTGCAGTGCTAAATCACGGGGTGAGGATTTCGAAACCGTCTAACCGTATTCAACCATGGTTTTGATAGATATGAGCGTGGAACTGCATGTATTAGAAGTGGCTAGGCGAGGTCGCCCGTTACTTGTGCCTGCAGGTCGCATGCGAGACTGACGTTTACTGCGGTGTAATTACCCACCTGTTACGGCTTCAGTGTGAACTCGAGCCTACGGTTGTGCTGTTGTGGATGACTTAAAGACGATTTAGCGCGGGTTAAAGGATTGTGACAGCAAGAGCAAGCTCTCTGAAGCCCGCGAGACTTTTTTCTTTGACTTATCAGTTGTTGGGTAGCGCTTCACGGGCTAAGACGCACGCATGTGCCAGCAAAAGCATGATGCGTGGAAATGCGTAGAAGCACGACTGCGCGCATGCCGTCGTCGACTACAGGCGCTGTGCACCGGCAACATAGATGCTTGTCCCTTAGTATGCATGACCGCACGCAACATGGCATGCTGTCTGAGTTTCCCTGCATGCTGACAGCATGTAGGATGCGAATTCGTATACCGGGCCGAACATTTCGTTCCATTACCGCCTTAGGTTAATTTCTGAATTCCATTTTGGAATTATTGTTAGTTGCATGCTTCTGCATGCGAAATCGCTTGATGATGCGATACCGCACATGCTCATTGCAGCGCATGCTTTTTCCTAAGAAATGAGTTACCCCCCCCCGTTTGATAGCTTTATTTTTATTCTGTCATACTTAATACCCGAGAAGCTATTTTTCGCGCGGGTGGGATGGCGGGGGGGGGGGGAACGCAAATTCAAAAGTTTTGGCGGTTACACCAGCGGTGTAGTTTAATGTGATCTGCTGGCTTTCTTTGCTAGCAGCTAACAACACAGCTTCGGCGGGACCTCTTTTAGTGGCTCTGCACAGCGAATCGCGTCCAAATATACAATGTGTGAACAGCGCTAGCGATAGGATCGTGAAGGAATTCCGTGTTCCATTTATTAAATTAAACAAAAAAGCTTAGAGTGACTGAATGAGACTGTAATTAAGCGCAATTCTACAGCTAGTAGAGTTAGAAAGCTGTCTCCACACTGGCACAGGGTTTAACGGAGGAGGTCTACGTTGAGCGCCAGCGTTGCCACGGAACGCCATAAAAGCCCAAGTATGCGTGGCGAGCAGTTTTGCTAAAAAAAAGAAATACTCGGTGCGTCATATTTCACAGAACGAAGAACTGACCTCATCAGAAAAAGGAAAATGGCGCTAGAGAACCGCTGGACGAAGCCCACGTGGGTGAGGTAGTCCAAGCAAAGCGTGACGACGACATTGTTCCAGCGAAACATCGACGAAGACAAGCAGATCACGCGTACCAGCTCGAGCAACTCCGAGAGAGCGGTGTACACTGGAATGCATAACATGCAAATTAAGAAGGGCGCTGCGACCACGCGCCGTTTTCTTTTCCGTTCTGTCCCTCCAGTGCCGTGTCCCATTACGTGTTCTAGTAAAAATCCGTACCGTTCCCGATGAAAATTAAAGATCGGCAACCGGCACCCGTCCCGTACTCCGTACCGTACCAACCAACCCCGGGCAGTGCTCCGTATGCCGTACGGAATGGCATTAGGGCCTCAACGCTACGTACGGAATGACATTAGCACGGGAGTCGTTCACAAAAGCGCCGGAGACAATTGGGCCGGGTACAATAGGGCCGGGTACAAAAGGGCCGGGTACAATAGGGCCGGACGGACAAAAGGGCCGGGTGGACAATAGGGCCGGGTACAAAAGGGCCGGGTACAATAGGGCCGGACGGACAAAAGGGCCGGGGGGACAACAGGGCCGGGTACAAAAGGGCCGGGTACAATAGGGCCGGGTTAACTTTATAGCTTTTACAGCTTTATAGTGTGCCTACATGCATCGCTCGGACGCTTCGCGTCCTCGCGGTGCAGCCACCCGCCTCCGGACTTCCCCCACGTCCGCAGTGTAAGGGAAGGGGTGAGTGAGAACTGCAAACGGCAGCGTAAGTTGGTTAGAGTGTTAGTTATATGGGGCATTGGGACGGCACTACCGTACCGTACTATCGGTACGGGTGAGGTTGGTCAGCACGGAGTACGGTACGGCACCAGTTTTTAGCGCAAGTAAGGGCCGTGCTAACGGAACTTCACAAAAGGGCCGGAGACAATTGGGCCGGGTACAAAAGGGCCGAGTACAAAAGGGCCGGATGGACAAAAGGGTCGGGTACAAAAGAGCCGGGTACAGTAGGGCCGGATGGACAATAGGGCCGGGTAGACAATAGGGCCGGATGGACAATAGGGCCGGTCGTTTCGTTGATTTTGTGGTCGTCACACGCAAATTGCATTCGTGGTAAAATAGAAAGCATAAGAAGTCTTAAAAACGGTACGCCTCCGTACGTTGTCGTTTGCTTCTTTGGCGACTCGTCGTTTATCGCGAGGGCTTTTGGAACGTAGTGTGTCAGCTTGCTTGCGCACAAATCCCAAGGCAGTATAAAAACTACCAAAGACTCATCCGCTAATTTACACGGGAGCGGCCATAGATTTAGAAATGTCTAATCGAGGAGTGATTTGAGGTACCCATTGTTTGCTGTCAGCAATCAAAGGTGAATGCGTCGACGTCCGTTCGATTCGGACGCCATTAAGTCGTTAGGCAGGAAGCCTAGTTTTTGTCTAAGCATCGTTAGCATTGGCAGGTTCAATCGCAGACGAAGTAAAAGACGTGTAAAATTATTAACCGCGCAAACACGGCTCGATGATCAAGGTGAAGTAAGTCTTACAATAAGAATAGAGCTTGACCTGTGTGACAACGCAGCCGAAAACAATAAAAACAGCCGCCGCTTTATGCGCTGTTTGCGGTTTTTGGGACAAAACTTTCGAAACTGGGCGGTATGTTCGTCAGACGAGCTAGTAACTTTCTAGACGTGGCCAAATGATTTTCTGGTCCATGGCCCGCTTCCACCTCAGTACAGAGTTAGTGTCGGCCGGTCTTGGGCCGGAGGGCGTTTTGGTCTTACCGCGCCTACCTACTTTCCTTGCCCTTCGCTTTGGTCCAGTATTTCGCAGTTGCTCGCGTTCAAGCTCTAGCTCGTGCGGCGTCTTCGAGGGCATCAGTCTCACTCTGGCGTAAGACGTGAAGCGCACATCCTTCGACTTCAATCGAAATCTCCTTCGCAGCACTTCGTCGACATCCGCCGCTGACGGAAATTCAAAGGCTATGAGCCTAGGTCTGGGATCGGTGTCTTGGTGTCCTTTGCTTATACGACGCACATTCACCGGTCTAACCATGTAGTCGAGGCTCACCAGCATCAATCACTCTTACCTTCTTTTCGTCTTCGAGCAGATTCAGCCACAATTCCGAGCAATTGCTTTCAGCTACGTTGGCAGCGACGACACACCTTTTACGGCGCTCGTCGACGGGATAGACCTTGTCGAAATTCATCTGATGCGTGCGAAGAGTGACGGTGAAACTCTGGTCGTAGACTGGATAGATCTTTCGAAATTTCTCTGATGCTTGCGGAGGGCAACGGTGAAACTCTGAGACATTTTGGACAGACTTAAGAACGTTGGGCTTAGTGCCTCTTTTGCAAGTGATAAAGGAATGCCCTTCGGACGGTACTGCTAGGACGACGGAACGCGCCTCCTAGCCGGTACCCGGCGGCCTTCAGTGCTAACTAACAAAGTGCCCTCCGTTTGGACGGTTCACGCCGGGCAAAAGTGCAGGCATGAGCGCAACGAACCGACCGCGCGGGTTGACGATGCTAGCGAACACTGACGATGCTAGCGAACACTCATTCATTTAGTAAATAAATGAATGAATGAAAGTTGGGCTTGCACTAAGAACGACCTCAAAAAGGTCGCAGTCGTGATTTTTGACCCTCCGGCAATCGAGCCCCGCAAATCCTGGGTGGCTATAGGTAGGACTTTCGAAAAGGTACCATTACAACGCCAACGTTACCTTTACTACTGAGTCTACTCATCGGATTATACGTCTACTCTTTAGGACCTTAATCTTCTAGATCTCTTGTTTCTGCATCGACCATGAGCTAGGCCGATTGGTCGCGACGCGAGTAAAGACTGCTTTGTCCCTAACCCCTTGGCATTGACATTTCAAGCTGCTTCTGTGCTCGTTTTACGACAGACTACAAGCAACACCCCTTACTATGAACTAAGTCAGGTGTAGGAAAACGAGTTGGTACAGACAAAGGCTATCAGTGAACACGTCTACCGCATAAATATTTCATTCCGTGTATCGCTGATGAGACAAGCCGAGGCATGTGCCCTAAAGCAGCTACGGACGATTTAACTGGTCGGATTCTGCTTCCTCCTCTTCATCATCTTCTTCTTCGCTTGTCGAAAATTCCCCTCCGTTGCGAACCATCCGCTCCACCTTCGCTTCCATGCACAATATGCGGCCCGCGCCAAAGTCTTCATTGCGCGTGAAGGTGAACGTTGTCTCGGTGCCCCATCCCTCGCGTACTTCCTTCTTCACGTCCAGCTTGAATTTAGCCAGGTCCGAGGCGCGAAACCGACCTTCCTAAATTCTCGACCTTAATTACCATAAATCCTCTAAAATAGGCCCGGTATGCACTAACGTCGAAATGAACGGTGTCCAAATGACCAAAATTTTGAATATTTAAAAAAATCTGTACCTGCTCTTGTACAATACGCTTTGAATACCTACAGGTACATTTTTATGGGTCTTTCTGTAAATTTTGGGTGGGGGCCTTTACTGCAGGGGGGTTGGCTCTATTAGAAGAGGGCCTTTATTTGTTTTAAGGGTTCCGAGGAGGGCTTTGTTGGAGTGGGCCTCTATTAGAGGGGGGCTTATACTAGAGGATTTACGATATCTATAACATGCGCTCTTCGCTTACATCTTCCAGGTACATTGGCATGGTTGCGTCGATTTGAAGCGGCGCTGTGTCCTGTCGAAGATGCTCCTCAAAAGCGTCTGACCATTCCTCCGCAGCATGTTTGAAGTAGTCGTCGTAGCCGACGTCGTTTACCTCAAACGCCAACGTTGCGCTGAGACCGCAACAAGCCGGGCCACGAATGTTTTCGGAATGTACGCACATCGATCTCGATGTCGATCTCAAGATGGCGCCAGTTTGGGAACACATGTCGAAGCTGCTTCAGCAGCACCGCCCATTGAGTATCCGTCCATAGACAGCTTTCGTGTATGACGATGTCTTCCACACGAGGACAGCTTTTATTGACTTCGTCTGGTTTGCTGGAACGAGACTCGTGCTTGTCGAACGAATCAAGGAGGCAGTAAGTAACATAGCATGCAAAACTTACATTTCGTGAAGCCCATGAGAAAAGCAAAGCTTCTTTGCGTTAAGCAGGTGGGCATGCTTCGGGACAAGCGCGTAGTCGCTGTCGTCCAACCTCACCGTCCGCGGTAATTCCTGAGCAATGTATTTACGTTTAGTGGGCCTTCGGCCAACAAAGGTGTAAGAGCGAACAAGGCAATTTTTTGGTTTTCTAGACGTTCATGAGACTTTTTGTCAAGTTGACGTTCAAATAATCAACTAACTCTTGACAGATAAGATCCATTTAAACTCTCCGGTGGAGCTCGGATGGGCTTTTTGGTCATGGCACTCAGATATGACTGTTTAGGCCCATAGGTCGGAATTTCAACGAATTACTGCCAAACAAGTTAAGACACCACTCTGGCCGCGCCTGCACCGGCTAGTTTTATGCTTCTACAGTCGCATGTGTGAACTTCTTAAAGCGCGAAGCCCGAACGTTGTTGAAAATAGGTGAGCCTACACCCCTGCCATCCATTCCCTCTTGCGGTGGTGCTCCGTACCCCGTTGATAGCATCGAAGGAACGAGCTGAGCCTGAGCCTAAGCATTATAACTTTTTGTCGAACACATCCGGAAACTCACCCGAATGTAAAAACTAGCTCAGCCAAAATTAGAGGTCAAAAACAATCAACGATAACGGAGGATTCTTCAACTAACTACGCCGATTCGTCTAAGTTAAAGGTACCGCTGTGCAGGAGGTGCGTATATTCCGCGGGAAACCTGTGAATCTTCTTAAGCGTCGTAGCGTTTAGGTTGACAATACGGGCCATCTCCGTCCCCCACTCCGACGTGAACGACTTAGACCAACCAGCGCCATTGGACTCGTAGAGCCCTTAAGCTGAACGCTCAGGCACGACCGAGCAATTCACCACAAACCACTGCATGAAATGGCAGGCAACAAGTCCTCGGCCGCCCGACTAATCGTCAGTTTTCGTGTCTTCAACAGGTTCCTTCGGAACAGTTCTGCTGCAAACGCATCTGATAAACGCAATTTGCTCATAGAGTACCAACGAATTTTGGTTATGGGATATAGGCAAAGAGCGGACCAGGTGTGCAACATTTGAACCCTCATAAAGGATATCGACAGCACAAAACCAAACCAAGCAAAATTTTGTATGTTTGGTTTTGCTTCACTTTTGTTTTGCACAGGAAATTTCAGGGCTAAACCAAAGTAAGATTTACGAAACAAAACGCTCAGTTTTGCTTCTCCTTTTTTGCGGTTCATGTCACTTAGTCGCGAGATTGACTTAGTCCCCACGTCACTTAGTCGCCGAGTCACCTAGCTGGCGGAAATGAAATTTCCAGCAGCAATGTTTCGAAGGCGACCAAGGTTCATCTCACAGTATCCTGCACGACATTATGACAAATTAAAGCAGATGCCAATATACATGACGGAAAAGTAGGTATCACCGGAAAAGGATGAAGAGCAAACGAATGTTAGCAAAGAAACGGGGTAAGTTACTTCATCTGAAAGTTGTGCGCTATGGCACGGAGGTACTCAATAATCGCGCGAACCTTTCCCAATAATGACGTGACTGCCTGTCAGAACTCCCTTTTTTACTCGGCTGTGATCAGTATGATGTGGGTATGCAAGACAAGCCTTAACCCGTGGCGGGCACATAATTACGCCGCAAAGATTATTTTTGGTTTGGTTCTGCAAAAGCAGATTTGCAACGTTTGGTTGTGCACTGGACAACTTAAAAAGCAAAACAAAAATCTAACCAAAAGCGGGCTTTTGCTTTTGCTATTTTTAGTTTTGTTTTGCTTCCAACTTTTGTTTTGTTAACTATAGTTTTCCTATAGGTAGGTAGCGGAATACTGGGCCGCCCCCGATCGGGCTCCAAAGTACGGGCCCGCTGGCGGGCGGGTCGAATACTAATACACGGACCCGTTGCCCATTGTTGCGGCGAATACGTAGCAGCGACCCTTTGCCTACCTGAACTCGCAATTCTCCGACGAAACGTTCTCCGCCGACGGCAGCATTTCCACTCGTCCGTTCACGAGGCGTGTTTTCGCGTGGAACGTGGGCTTACAATCCTTCCAAGTGTCGGAGTTCGGGTTGAGATAAGTCGTCACTTCCGGGTTCCACGGGTCGAGATCGGGGAGGATGCAAATCACAGACTTGTCATGGGCGTTCTTTGTCGATTCGGCGGCTGGTAACGACCCTTCACCTAAATGACAAATAAAGCATGGCATGGCCCGCTCTCATGACCGGATCGTACTTCACAGTTCGGGTCGTAAGGTCGTACTAAGAATGGGTATTAAGACTACGAATTTCCCCTTTTTGATTCCAACACTCCCCCCCCCTTCGTCAACATACCTTCTGCGACTCTCTGCGCGGAATTCACATAAGTGCTAGAGCAATAATCGAGCTCCGTAAGTCTGTCAACGACGAATAAAAGGACACAGGTGACGCATAAGACGTGTACACCTCTGAGTTTTGGCAATACCATTGCGCCGCTAAATGAGAAATTCAAAGGGCTTGCTAATACATGGCCTGCTTTGTGCCTTGCCCGTTAGTTGGTAAAGCTCAATCTTAGGCCTGCGGAAACGGAAATAGTAAATTTCGTCTAGAGACAAAAACTTTCTGGAGGGCACAAAGCCGAAAGGCGAAGCGCCGTGACTAAGGCGGCTCGCGGCGGGCCCGCTAAAGGGCATGCGGCGGAATGCGGCCGTCTGATCGAATTCAGCAGTGGCCCTTTCTATTCCGAATCGCAATTGGGAATGCAAAGACGGTCGGAATTCGCAATCCGGGATGGGAATTCCGAGACACCCCTGTTTTATAGCAAATACTGCTCTAGAAAGATTTCAGGAAATTTCTCGGATCAGGTTTTCAAGGCAGAATCCAGGTATTCAGAAAGTGTATTCCGCCAACGCTAGCAGGCGCCGGGCTAAGCGAGCGTTTGTTCTAATTTTGTGAACAAAATCACGAAAATCATTTAACGTGTCCGCCTGCGTAGGGACAGCGCAATTGAATGACATCTGGACTACACTCAACTATTGACACTCTAAGCACGATTGGAATTTACAATTTTTGGGTTTCAGACAGGTGCATATTTCCGGTATGCTTTGGATTCAAGCTTAAGAAGCCGGCACAGGCGTCGGTATCTGTTAAGTCGATTCGTGCACGTGCAAACTTACTGTCGTGGTCGTATAGCTCCAGTTCCACCCCGCTGGCGGGCACGCCGTCACAAAGCAGCCGCCCGGTCACGTCAAATGTCGACTTTGGGCCGAAACCAAAGGAGGACCGTTTGGTTCGAAATTTTTCGGTCAAAATTTTTCGGCTTGAGGTACTTCATATTGACTGAGAAGGCATTCTGAGGTCATTTGAAGGGCTTGGGGGGTTCCATCAACGCTAACCCTCCGTTATAGGTTTCCTCCTTATAAAGTTTTCGACTTTTTACCTCTTATAAAAATCCCCCTTAGCACTTCGGGTACGGGGTTTGGCAGGGTACCCCCTAACACGGCCCCCGTACCCATACTCGTTCTCTTTGTTCCCTATCTGCTTGTTGTAAGTAACAATCGCTTTATATTTCAGCGCCGTCCGACGGTGAAAGATAAACCTCCATGTCGGGTTTTAAATAACTCAACCCGCATCCCTCCCGCGGTGGCGAGTAATTATAAAGAAACTGCACCAATTTCTCAAAATCTGAGCTGTAAGAAAATAACGATGCGGTGGATGAACACATGCAACCAACTTTTAGTTATCTTCACCACTTCGTTGCACGCTACACGCGATCGTCGCAAGCAGTAAAAATATTCAAGAGCTCGCTCGACAGGTATCTCATGGCCACGGTAAAACGCAGATATGTCGAGCTGACGACACTAAAGTGTCCAAGCAATAATCGACACCGACATTGCTACTCGTAGGGATCCAATCGATTAGTCGTAGACACATAACACAGTTTAGTTGACATAGCTCGTGTTGAAGAGGTTATGGACGGGGGCAAGGCGAAAGTGTCGTCTGGCGACTGCTTCTTCAACAACTCTTCCCCTGCTGAATACTTCGATAGTATCAAAACGGCTGCCAGTTACTTAGCGGTAACGCTAAGAGCGGTAAGTACACTACTCAAAATTCCGTAACGGTTGCCTTTTGCGATACGCATTCATGTAAGTCGGAGGTGAACAGGGCCCAATGTACAACCGCACCGCTCCTCGCACCGCATTGGACTCAGCTTTTCAGAAAGTGCGAAAAAAAACCGTCTGCCAAGGAATCGAAAAAGGTCAGCGTGCCATGCATGCTTACTATGCGCTTCTGCATAAAGAAGCATACAGTTTGTCTGTGTAGAACAGTTGTTTCGACAAGTGGCCGCGCGCAGTCGTGCGTACGACGGAGGAATCTTGCATATGCGGCAAGCCATGATGCTATGCCCTCAAATTGCGAAGAAAACACTGCTGAGAGTCTGCAGAAAGGTTCCCTTGAACTTCGGACCAGCCATTCACAGGAATAAGTCGCAACTGGCCAAACATTTTGTCACAGATCAGTTTAAGGTAGTGCTATTTTTCTGCTCGTTTTACCTAGTCTGCGTGCTTATACAAACGTGAGTCTAATAGGTATCAGGACCACAGTATCAGTGGACCGTCCAGATCCATTGAACTACAGTGAACTGAAGTGAACTGACCCAATCGGGACTGAACTAATCAGCTCGGCTAAAGTCAGTTCAATGAACTGAACTCAGGAAAAATTAAAGAGATCAGTGAGCACTATTCAAGTATTCATGCTCAACTTTTGCTAGCATCGACCGCGACGGAATATTTTCGCACGTTTTCTGGCGTATGTGGCTCCACTTCGGCAAAGCTCACTCCCTGCTAGACATATTGCCATAAATATCCGCTAACAGAAGAAGTTCGCTGGACTACAGACAATGAACTGAACTGCCGAATTCGTCTGCAAAAGAAAGTACTAAACTGAGCTGAACGGAACTTGACGTCCAGTTCAGGAGTTGGAGCAAAGACGAGTTCTTCGGAAACTGTGATCAGCACCCTCTTTTCCCTCCACTACCTATGCATATGGTATGAATAGAAGTACCGAGGACGCAACTCGGTAGGCCTGTAATGCTTAGTGGATTCGACGGACGCTTCGTACGGCCCTATTGTACGACGAACGGGTTAATCGATGAGCATAATATCGACGGAAAGATGATAAACACCATTAGTCCGTAAAGCAATTAATAGCGTTTCGCACACCCTAGTGCCCATTGTAACGCTGGTGTTGAGGAGATTTACCCGAAACATTTATGCTAACACCCGCTTTATTGCGCCGGTGTTTGCAGACAACAACGAGCCAGGTGGTGGAAAAGCGAAAGGTGATCGAGGAAGCGTTTGCCGTATTTCTTCGAATATAGCGCCACCTCGAATAGAGCCCCCCTTGAATAGAGCCCCACCCCGAAGGTTCTAGAATACCCATCTGGGGTATGCGAACTTCAAATCAAATGCCATATTTGGGTAGATAACATTAAAATAAGAATTTTAGAACAGAGAGCGAGTCTTACGGATGACAAATAAAATTTAAAATAATTTATAAAATTCATTTTTTTCTGAGAAAATACGTTATGAAAAGTAGAGCCCCAGGGGCTCTATTTGAAGAAATACGGTATGTCCTTCTTCCGGGACCTTTCTACGACGACGGACGAGCAAGCGGCACCGTTCGGCTTAAACAGTGCTGGCTGCTCCCTGCTGGCCTCAGAGAGCAAAAGTGAGGAAAGCTTAACCTTGGTTTCGCTGTCGACGCCTGCCTAAGTTTGTCCTGTTTCTCCAACAGCCCATCATTTCAGAACAACTCCAATGCACTTTGGTGGTATCGATAGTAAGCACAAATCTCGACGCTTTGCAAGAGACTTTCCGCGAATTCGAAAGATGACAAAAGCATGTGAAAAGTCAAACGTAGACGACAGCCTAAAGGTTTGCATTCGCACTGTTGGGTTGTCAAGTAATGTTTATTCCTAGACACTGAAAGCACTCATTGGAAAAGGTTGCGGAGACGGCGCTGCTTAAAACGGAACGACGGAAGCAGAGTAAGGGTCAGTCCTTGCTTTAGGCATGCTGGGGTTGCACGTTATAGCATACAACAAAGTATGATGCGATCTGCGGAAGAGCTCCGACTCCTAGGCGGAACCGAAAACAAGTACGGCACAAAGCTTAAAGACGCATCCCAAGAAAATTTTCTATGCAGTTGCCTGGACCTCTCGTTGCTCGCTACACGCAGTCGGAAGAAGCGGTGCAAACGTTCAGGAAGACGTTCGATAAATATCTCCTTGCGACGGAATGAACGGTTTGCAGATTTTTTGCTTAAAAGTGCTAAAAAATAACTTAAAATTTGCTTTCTACTGCGCTTAAAACTCGATTTTCCATGTGTAAGATTACAGGGGGGGTCAGACCCCTGATTACATTTTGATTACAGGGGGGGGGGGTAAAAAAAGGGCGATGTAATGCTTACAGACTTTCTGGACGCCCCCTTACGTGTCTTGTCCGTCTTTTTTGCCGCGCACATAGAGCACGGTCGAACTATTAAACTTGGAAGCTTTCGTGTTAGAGGGGGGGAATAACTTTGAGTGGGGGGGGGGGGGCAGAGTGAAGTTACCCCAAAATTTTATAGGGCGATTTGTTATCGCTGCGGTAACACTCCAAGCCCCTATTATTCATACAAGACCGCGTTGAGAACCCAAAGGTACGCCTTAAGCACAGAACCAATCGCGTAGTCACCGACCGACCGTTCAAGGACCATTTCCTTCGAGAAGACGCAGCAGTTCACGAAAGCTGCTCAAAGAAATCTGCGAGCGACAGTTTTAAGCGAGTTCTACGCATACATGTATTTGGCGGCAAGGCACATTAGCCGATAAACGGGTGATTTTCCCAAACTTTGAAAACTCTTAAATGGTCAGTTGTCTTCAGATGAAAGGGCTGTCAACCTTGGCTAGTTTAACAAATGAGATTATTTCCGGTAGAAATTATCCTTGACGTCCTTGGCTTCCTACCTGACTGCGACATCGAAGGATCCCGTCTCGTTTGTCATCACTTCAACGGCATCGCATTCGCGCATGGGACACGTCTGTTGCGCAGTCCGGTAGGTGATTACGCTTGGTTCCACGTAGCGATTCGCAACTAGGTTCTAAAAAGGGCAGACTTCGCGGTACGCATTTTCTGGACGTTCCCCAAGCTCTTTTCGGGGTGTATGTGCTCCCTGCTATTTGTCGTACCTTGACAGTTGGGGCTATTCTAGGCTCTATTCAAGGCTGGGGCTCTAATTTCAAAGGCCTTTTCATGGGAAAGGACACTTCAAGTTTACTGCACAATTTGGTGGGTAAGTACTGCTCCCTTGGTGTCGATGGACTTGCCGCTCGTCGCATCATCGCATCAAGCCATACGGCTTTCTCGTCGGCTGGGTACAAGTATTATTCTCCAAAGTCCGGCCCTCCAAGTCCTCGAATCTCGCCATTTCACTCCAATATAACAAGGAATTCTCTCCAGGCCACCAGCTCCTTGTTTTCTTCTGGCGGCTTTCGACACATCGTGGTGCCGAGGCGGTACGTCAGGTTGAAGCTTGGCGTCCTGCTTAGCCCAGTTCCGAACTGTTGCATGGTCCACTCGGCATTGGCGATATCAGTCAACTTGTCGCCCCGGGGAAACCGCTTGACTGCCTCCGTCTTCTGCTCGATCGAACAGCTGCGCCTCTTCTTTGACGCAATATCCGGCTGCCGAGAGTGGAAGTTTGCAAAGGGATATCGGCCAAAGCTACCTCGTCGCACGCACTGGGTGCTGCCTCGACCAGTTGGCACTGAGCTATCGATTTCTCAGGGTTACTGGCGATGGGGCTCTATTCGAGGGTGGGGCTCTATTTAAGGCTGGGGCTCTATTTTCCATAAGATCTCTGCGAGGGGGCTCTATTCGAGCGGGGGAGGGGCTCTATTTAAGGGGGGGGCTCTATTAGAAAAAATACGGTAAGCTTTTCGCACAGAGTTCTCGTTGGTTTTCTTCAAAGTCACATCACTACGGGTTTCCTGTACCGTGAAAAGCTCGAGATAAATTGAAAATAGACGTTTTGTTTGGTCTCAATGTCAGAGCATGTTCAAGCCGGGGATTGAACGAGATGCGAGATGTCGGGCAGGGACGGGCATTTCTAAAATTTAAGCCGATACCGATACCTCCAAAATGCACCGATAGTGTCGGAAAACCGATACAGATACTTCACCCCATTTTGTTCCGCAACAGGTAAGCGACTCGGTGGCATCTTTCTAGATTACGTTGTCACTGCAATTCAAAAAGAGAAATACTAAAAGGTATTGGTGGTTGCTCGCTAGGGTTTCGGACTAAATACCGCGCCAGGATGCGCGAAGAGGGAGAGTCCAGAAACTGAGTCAACGAACATGGGGTCGTGGATGGGGGAGGTCTCAGGACAGTGTTGACGTCAACATCAGTGCTCATCGAAAGCTGCGAATTCGGCCTGCCGGCTAGGCGCATCAGAGAGTGTTTCCACTGTTTCTAGAATTTTCGCGTGAAATTTCGTTTGTGTCGTCTGCGAGTCAGCCTTGTTCAAAGAATAAAGGCCGATTTTTTTACTCTTGAAAGGGCGCGTGGGTCAGGCCGCCGTTGACAACTGTTGGCAATAGGGTCCAAAAATGCGTTAAAAAAGGCCAGCCGCAGGAGAAACCGGCGTATTTTAGCGAAAATTTACCAATTGTGTACAAAAAAGGCTTCGGGTGGCGTCTAGCGGCGCTGTCCCTAAGTATCGGTTTTTCGACCGATGCCGATACCGATGCCGATACCTCCAAAATGCACCGATAGTATGGGAAAACCGACACCGATACCTGGTATCGATCCCATCCCTGATGTCGGGTCTCTTTCGGATTTGTTGCATGCGGAATTCCACATCTTCCGGCATTTCGTTGTGCATGGATTCGCCTCTTTACTGAACAATTTTTTGCTATAGCCGATTGGGCCGATATTCGACGCTTCCTAATATTGGGAGGTCCATCGACGAGAAATATGAGATAAAAGTGACGTCTGTCTTTTACTCCAATTCGCAAGCCGGTGATCTCTGCGCTATATCTGCTGTCACGAGACAAGCTTTCGGAAAATCCAGTTTCTACACAACCTTATGCAGTTAGTCGCAATGCTAAACTGTACCTTCGTCATTTCCCAACCTAGCTCGGCCTCGGGATTTTATGAGACTTCTAAGAGCCCTGTGTGCGACGAACGTGTAGAGAACCAGGCCACTGTCCCAGCTCATGGCGGCTCATGTGGACAAATATGTCTTCGCAAAGCACTGGGTTAAAGTTCTCGCCACTAGGCGCCGTCAGAAGTAATTTATCTTAAATGCTCTAGTGGGCTTCTAGCGGATTAGATTCTAGTAATTTGAAAGCACAATGACATTCATCGCTCTAAAAATTAGAAGCTTCATGTGTTCATACTGTCCAAGTTCAAGCAATGGGCCCATATATTAATGTCCAGTGTGTATTCCAGCACCCTGAATACCACTCAGATGCAACTTTTTCTCGGAGTATCACTGTCAGTTGTTGTTGTTTACATTTTTTAATAGCAACGCCGTGAAGCAGGTAAGTACAAAAGTGTCAGTGGTGCTTGCAAAGGCATATCATTAAAATCAGACCACTGAAAAACAAGATTCCAAAACTAACGCCGACCGATGCCGCTGAAAGAGGAATGAACGCATTGTCGACAGCGGGAAACTACTGAAACTTTGTTCCGCACAGACCTATAGCCGTGAGGAGCGCAACGAAAATAAAGGCGGCGATGATGGTTCCGATGACTTCCCTTCGTAGCTCGTCGTGGTCCCGTCGAAGCCAGTCGCGTCCCATGCTGCTTGTGGCGGCCATATATGCGTTGCTGATTGTACGGTCGAATCGAAGCAACAGTACAATGTCCGCAACAGCAAACACAACGCGGAAGATACTTAGCGACGCGAAGTCGGTCCATTCGATACGAGACGGTTCCGCCTCGTCGACGCTGACTGTGATTTTGTTCACCACATAATCGAACGAGCACTTCCATCGTACGTGCGTGACGCTTGGTGCGTTCGCAGGTGATAAGCCTGGAAGAGGAAATCAGCCAAAACAGGATCGTTCATCGAGTATCGCTCAAGCGTCGAAGCCTGGTTGAGGATAAGCATGGGCTTCCGCGTCAAGATTAGAGAAGGCGTCGGTTCCGTGCCGAGTTGCCGTGCTGAGCCGTTTTCCGCGTTTCACGGAACAGAAAGCGTCACGGAGGGGGCAGTTCGGAAAGGAACTCGGCATGTCTTAGGTATAAAATCGGCGCCGTTTTCCGACCCTATGTTTGGGCTGTTCTTGATCAAAATTCAAGCAATTTTGGCCCTTTTGGGCTATTTTGCCATAAGTTTTATGTTTTTGGCCTTTTTTACTTGTCTCATAGGATAATTCATGCATGCATTGCATCATAATGCATCATGCATAGTTTTGACAGTATTCCGTCGGACATAGTCGGTAGTTGGCGACGTTTTCTAAAACTATTAAAGGCAAGAAAAAGCCAAAAAAGGCCAAAATTTTGGGGATGAAACAGGGACTAAAACGGCGCCGTCCCGAGCTCGGCACTCGGCACTGGGGTGTTAACTCGGAACGGAACTCGGCGCGGGGGGTGTGCAAGCTACCTCCAGTCAAGACCCACTAGCCGGGGAGTGTCCGAGTTCCGGCGCTAGGAGCCGGTATGTAGACAGAAAGCAGTAATCCTGGGACAAAAAAAACCAGTAAAATTGAACTTAAAAAAAGTGTAAGGCTCGCCGAACTTCATCAAAATTTAGGCCCTTTAGTCGGTGCCTTGATGATGAATTTGATGTCCTTTAACAATGATCAAACAAGCCCCTTCGTACCCCGTAGATCATGACGTGTTTGACACATCGTGAGGCATTCGCGCGCACCTTTTGGGAAGGTGCGGGTCACACGGATCCGTCGGTCTCGGATAGAGACGCAGCGGACAACTGCCATGCCGCGTGCCTTTCCGTGTTACACCCCTCCGTGCCGAATTCCGTGCCGTGAAAAACAGAAACGGCTCCGGCACGGCAACTCGGGACTGAATGGCCGGAAGTTCTAGTCTCGGGTCCGAACCGTCACCCGACGGGCCCGGTACGAGACGAGACCCGTGGATAAGCCCGGGTCCGATTATTCGGGACTCGTGCCCATAGTTAGTCGGAGAAGATGCTTGGGAAACCATTAGGGCGGTTATGTACCCCCCCCCCTTCACTTCCCCGAGCGAATCCTAGAACCGCTATTGCCTCTTACCGGTGGTCGAGTTTTCTTCGTGATTATTCCTTTTCGTTCGTCCAGAAGTGGGTACTCAAAGGCGCATTCCGCGTGGCACGTCAGCTGTGAGTCGCACGTCGTTGTACAGGGAACGGAGACGTTGTCTCGTGTGACGCTGTGAAAGAGCTCAGGCACCATCCCACCGGCAGTCAGTCGGCTTCGCGTCTCGATTTTCGCGTAATTCGTTTTGCAGATTTTCGCTGGAAGACTTTGGTGCACTTCAGCTGCTGGAAAGGATTGCAGTTTTCTGAGCGTCACACAACGAGTGTGTGATGGAAAATAGACGAACCGTGTTTTGCTGATATTCCACTGGACCAAACCGACTTTGACGCATGAGCTATTGCAAGTCGGAAAACGTAGCGGCTCTTTTGTTGGCGCATTAAACACGTGCAACATTAGGGAGTTTTGTGAGCAATGGAAAGCGAAAGTAAATCAAGAACCATCTTTGCTTGGTTGATCGTGAGAAAACATTATTTAGTGCTATCTAATTGCTTCAGGTAGTTACACATTTTATTACCTTAGCGGCAGTCGATAAGCGCACTGTCACTGCATACCTCTGGTCGGCTACGCGCAGCCCATGGAATAGCTGCTGTACATCGGCTGCGTCCAGGACAACCTATTCGTGCTCATGTTTTCTCAGTCTGTACCGTTGTTGGCCTGGCGCTTTGTGCTTTTATCGCCGAACTTCGAAACGTGAAAACGTCGCGTAGCAAGACAGAGCGACGCCGACGCAATGTAGAGCGGAAACGTTGCACGTCGCTGCCCGCGGAATCACTTCTGGAAGTACTCCACTTCCTCGATGGAGAAGATCTCGACGTTATCTCACTTGTTTGCCGTCGCTTTACGGACCTGGTCGAAAGCGGGACTTCACTGTGTCTAAGGCACATCACTATCATAACTGTGTGAATCGATCACGGTAAGTCGTAGGGTTGCAGTCTGTACCTCAGTGTCTCGCGTTTTGCGCATGTCTGCCGTACAGCACCCCCCCCCCCCCCGCCCCCGACCACAGGATCCTTTTTATTGCTGTTCACTCTCCCCTCCCCCTTGAAGGTCAACTTTTTGGCTCTAAAAGTGCCAGAGTCTTGCTTGAAACCATTGAGACCCTTAAACCAGTATAATTCGTTGATAAACCGAAAAACGACGAAGAGTAAATTTCTGTCTTCGGGGCGTCGGAACAGCAATTAAAAACCTATGGGCATGGGTGAACCGAACAGCAGGAATCATCTAAAAACGGAGAATCCTATGGTCAAAGGGGGGGGGGGCAGTGACGGGCAAAAGATTCGTGTATTCAGGGGTGGAACTACTCGGCGAAAGTGTCATTTTTGTTTTCGTTCTTAAAGCGGTCAGCGGACTTTATGTTGTGCCGCATACGGTTCTTAACTCTGAAGCCTAAAATGATGGACCGGGAAGGAAAATCCAGGGCCTCGGTGTATCTAATTTCTATAACGCCGTAGATTGTAAACATACTTTATTTGCGCTATAACATGCCTCTTGGCCGTGGGTTAGACGCACGCGCCACTGTTTCGGCGGTCGTCAAAGGCGATTCAAAGGCGCCACGGCACATTCCATAACGCGTCCGCCATGAAGCCTAGATCAGTTTCCAACAGAGTCAAAGGAGCTCTCGGCCAATTCGTACACAGAGAAATGCGCAGTGACCTGTAATCATGCTCTCACGGCCTATCGGTGGAATGCGTTCAAAAGCGCACTGGCGGAAGCGCATGCGATTGACGGATTGGAGTTTGAGGCGCTCGACTTTACCAGTGTTGAAGCGTCCTTCTTTACCGAGCTCGCTCTAGTCACTTCACTTCGGTGCATGAAGTTCATCGACTGCGTGCCGGTCCCCCATCATTTCACTGACGCCGTGTTGCGTTATTATGTAGCGCAGATCACGCGCGAGCTCAACGTAAAGCGAAGTTTTCGATCGCTGCGTGCTTTCGAAGTGATTATTGAAGGAACCCTGCATTTCTGCTCGAGCAGGCCCGGGACGAAAGGATTGCTTACCATCGACGGCCTAGTCGTATCGGACAAATTCTTGAGGAACTTTTGCGAGGTAGGTTAAGCAGCTGTGCACTGTTTGAATTCAACGTAGGACAAGCGAAGGTCACTGTTTCTTGAGGTAATCTTTCAAGTCCCCCTCCTCATTCAAAAGTCCTCCCGACCCTTAACTAAATGAACGGTTACGTGGTGCACTGAAGATGACTAACCGCTCTCCCAAATTCAAAAAAACCAAAAAAAAGAAAGGCACAAATACCAACCCGGGCTAAAAAACCAGACTTTTATGGCAAGAGCACTCGGCTTCATTGGTCAAATCAATTCGACTTTTACCGACGCTCAGGAAGAACAGGACCTCACAGGCTTGGAGGAGTACTTGCGCAACGCTGAGATGTTAGAGAACCCGGCGGCACGCCCCAAAAATACGAAAAATCGGGTCTTCGAGCGGCCATCGACAGGACCAGATTTTCAGCTATGGTTCTTTAATACTACGCCATTTCGCGAATTCCTTCGGCTATTTTTGCACAATCAGGGTTGCAGCTTTCGAGCATGATCAACGTGTGCTAGGGCAACTAAAAACACTCGACCAAAAAACCTCATTATGTGGATGCGTTTTGGCTATGCTTTGCGTAGCCGACAGCGTCGATTATCACCAAAGGTCGGTCAGCACTAGCCGACTAGTGTAAAAGTTATCCCGTTCTTGATGCCTAATACTATGTAGGCTTGATATAGGGGAAGACTCGATTCCGGATCACATGGTAGCTCGCGGATGCCCAAAACTAGACGAGCTCACGAGTTCCCAGAAGACGAGTCGGCGTGTTGTTCGTCATGAAGTAGTGATGTTTGCTGGATCATTGAACAGAACACAAACTCTAAGTGATGCTATTTTAGTGATATCGTTGGCCTTCTCCCGTGATCGAAACCGGTGAGTTTCAACGGACGTCGAAGATCTCGCCCTGGAAGACAACATGCACGTGTGCTCGGAAATCATTTGCCAGTCACCCGCATAAGGTCCGCCGCAATTTTACCAAGCGCAACCGTCAAATTCATTTCAATTTGCCGCTAGATGTCGCAGTGCAAGCACTACAAAAAGCCCACGGTCGTCGCTCCAGCCAACAGCCCGGCAACAGTCCGTTCCAGCCGCACCGCATGGCGCTGGATTGCCGCGATTGTTATCCAAAGAACCTGCGCTATTCCAATCAATTAATCTCAGTCTTAGACGTCAGACGTTTTCGACAACCCGTCGGAAGCAGGCCCAGGAAAGGGCAGCGCGAATTGCCAAAAAAAAGCTTGCACCGGATGTCCGAAATGAGGAGCCTATTTGACAGGACAGCGATCCGTGGATGCGAATCGTCACGCGTATATGGTCGCTGGTGGACCGGCCGAAAGCCAGCTTTACGGATTAGTAGGCCGGTGAGCACTCGTAGGTGCTACTGAGCCTGGCGGCAACAACGAGCGCGAGCGTGATTCGCAGACTGCGGATGATTGTCCTCTGGCATCCGGTGCCGTTCTGAAGCAAGAACTGGTGACCACAAATGTTTAGAAGTATTTTCCATCATTGTAAAGCCCGGAATTAAGCCAATAATGTATGCGAAAATATTTAAAGCCTCAAGATATGAGAAATGCGACTTTAGCAGCGTTTCACTGGTGAAGCAATGACTGAGTCAACCGGCCGGCAGAATGGATTAATATAAATACAAGTATATAATATAATATGCTTAAATCGTCTTCTAAAAGCCTCGTTGCCGCGAAGTAGTAGCTCAGGAGACAGGGCTGGAGATCTGACCCTTATTGGATGAGACGCTAAGCTTTTGTCGACGCTTCAATAAAAAAATGTGCGCCTTTAATAAATGCCAGCATGCGGACCGCGTCTAATCAATTAAGAATTCATGGAAAGAAGACAATTTGACCGCACTTGTGAGAGTACTTGTTGCCACCCTCCATGAAGAGCGTATGGTTGCCCGCAGCATAACCGGCGGGGAAGTAGCTATACCGTAAATGCTCTAATTATAGCCCCCCTCTAATTATCGCCCCCCCCCCTCTAATT
>JNEY01000282.1:106415-136216 GCA_020875895.1 Aphelenchus avenae
AAGTATCTTGACAATAGCAGCAAGTAGGGGGAGATAAGCCCCAAGTCGAATGCTTCTGACGTGTCGTCGAGTACGACTCTTGCTCAGGGCATGATCCCGCAGATCCACTTCCGCATTTGAAACAAGGCAAGAACAACATGTGTGTCGCACCGTTTTAAGCCTAATCACGGCAAGGAGCATTTTTGTTAGCTCACGACTTCTTGCAGTATCAGTAATCTCAAAATAAATCTCGCCGCGGAATTGCGCGAGCGCCATAACTGCTAGCTGAACCTCATTATTGTTCAACACACAGCGTTGTTCCTTTTATGGACTCGAGTTTGAAGCTGCAGGGATGACTCGCTTACTGGAAGCATAATTGTTTGCTAACGATTACAGTTCTCGAGCGTTTGGGGTTTCATACAGGTAGGTATGCAGATAATTGCTCTGAAAAATCCATACAACTGCTTTACGGCAAAATGAGGATGTATACGCTTAAAACAAGAGCTACTTAACCGGTGATACAACCGTGATGCTCTGTTTTCTCTCTGTCGTATGCTTTAAAAGAACGATGTAAGGAAGGAAATTCTTCGGCGGACGCTCCAACTCAAAAATTCGGTGCAAAGAAGCCCTTCTATGTACGCCACTAATGTTGGCTTAACGGTTCCGCTATTCATCACTGACCACCCGAATACACATGCTTGATTGTTCTGGTTACACAGCCGTTTTATGTCGTATGTACCGACCTGTTTGATCCTTCATTGCGCCAACGATTAATGCATGCACGTGTTGCGTTATGTCGAGCATGCGTAACATGATACGTACGTCCCCCCCCCCCCCCTTGTGCCAACTGATGCATTCTCGTTCACGACTCCATGGATTCCTTTTTCCTTTTTGGGCTCAGTATACCTATTGCGGCGTAAAGCGGCCGTCGATTACTCGGATTCGCTTTGAATTGCGGGAATTCCTGTCCTTCATCGTATTCTTCCGATTTTTAGATGACGAGCCTTTCGACCAACGAACTGCTAGATGTATTTCTATGCCTAGACCGCTACACCATCGACGCTCTCCCGCTTGTTTCACAGATATTCAGCGACACTTCTCGCTTAATCCCCGCCAACGTCAGCTTGCGAGTGATCCGCTACATCGACTTTTATCGATGGTATCCGGGAACGAAGACCCGTGAGCCTCTCCGGCGACTCGTTCGCTGCGTTTCCCTCCGAAACGTCGAGGGACACAGGAAGTACCGCACGCTTTTTAAGGATCCGCACGGCCGAAAACGTTAGCACGATGCAGCGGCGTCGCGGATGTTCTAGCCAAGCTGTAGGACATTCTACAAAGGTCGTACGTGAAGCTGCTCGATATCGAATTGTCGCCTGAACGCCCGCTTCCTCGCGATTTCGTGGACAGCCTGCTAAGCGAGGGCCGTGCTGCTGGTGTGATTCTTCGAAGGCTGAAGCTAAACCTGCACATGATGATATTTGACGAAACCATACAGGCAAAGGTGAATAGCAAAGGTAGTTTCGACGGTGTCCGTCTGCTTTAAACTGGGTCAGAATAAATACTGGCAGCAAGGTTAAAGGGGACGATGAACTTTCAGGCGGATTTTAATGGTACATACGAGGTTACGCTCAATGCGACTGGTCATTTGTGTCCCGGTCCGGTCGTCTAGGGTTCCACGAAAAAATTGTAAGTTTCCACTTTTAACATTATTAGCCTAAGCCTAAACCTAGTAATAAGCAAACAGTCTAACCCTGAGCTTGGGCCTTAGCTTGGACAGTGTCTTAGTAACATGAACTAAGTTGGTGAAGCCGTTTGTTTAAGGAGTAACCGCACACGAAAGGCAAAGTGGTAATGAAACCGCAATCGGAGGTGTACCTGGTCGAAGCGTTGAGGTACATTTTTATGATAGCCCAAAGTTTGTAAAGGATTACGGGATAATGGCGTGGAGAAAGCTCAGATATATTCGGGAAGCCGTCGAGAAATGTCAAAATTTATTTATTTTTGGACCAAAAAATGTGTTGTGTGACTTAATTTTTTGTTTTCTAATCACGAGTTCGAACCAAGAATGCCGAAATGTAGTTAGTATAATACAACCACTGAGCTTTAGAAAATGCCTCTCCTTGCTGGAATATATAGTGGAGATCGATCTGTGTCGATGTGGAGAATTATCGCCGAGGGCAGTCACTGACGGTTTTCGCCAGCGTGCCATTTCGTCCCATGTTTTGCGCCAACTACATACGAGAGGAGACAATGTTCGAGTTGTGCTTTGGTAAGCGCGACAAAGGACACTTCGACGATGGACGACGCGAGCTCTGGCTTAATAGGCTTACGCTAACGCCTGACTTCCTTCGGCGATTCGTAGGGGTATGTGTCGTTTTTCGTCTTGTCATTATGTGACAGAGGCTACGCCTTGGGCACATAGAATAGAGATCGGGGCTGGCCACCCGTACCGTAGCCGTATCCATAAAAGTCTACGCAGATACGGGTAGCCGTACTCGCATTTTCCTAATACGGGTACGCGTACATCCTGTAGTAATGCACGGGTCCCTATCTCTAGCGCACAGGCAGAAGTAGTTAGCGCCCTCTGCTTGGTTTAAAAGCCAGAGACACTAAGGAGGCTACACCTGATTTCCGGAGCCGACGGTCCATGCCCGTTTGTGCAGATCGCCTATTCTCTTGTGACAGGTGCTAGATCTCCGGGGCTAGTAGTTTACTGCATCGCATACCACAAGAAGCAGCTACGCGCAGATGGCAACAAATGTACACGCTACAACTAAAAGTTTCAGACGAGTGTAGATAAGTGCCCGAAGCTAGGATGTTTGTAGAATTCATTGCCCAAGTCAAAACAAATGTCATGGTGGCTTGCAACCATTCTTACCGGCATGTAACTCTTCGGATCACGTGATCGACGTTAAAGCATACCTTCACGGCGACGTCTGCCAACAAGACGTTTCCGACCTTCCGTGGCACTGGTACGACGAGTCAGAGCGCAGAACTGTTATGGCCGAAGACGTTCCGTTGAACGTTCGTATTCGAAGGTCCGAAAACCTTCTCATCGTCCATCGAGGACCATTCCAAGAAAGCGTATTAAAAACGAAGCGCAGTGACACGGTCGGCTCGCCGCCAGCGTTCATCGACTTACCTGTCGAACCAAATATCAATTTTCTGACTTCATATTAGTTAAACGTTTCATGCAAAGTAACCTTTTAACTAAAGACAAGGCTTTTTTACTTTAACTGCCCGTCGGAAACGTTGACAGTGCAATATATCTGAGCGGGCAGTTATCGCTGAAAGTGCGTTCTAGACGTCGCACCAGCCTAGTGCCTGTAATCAGTCCAGAAATACCGATGATCAGGTAGACCCAAGGCTGAACAAATTGATTTAACCCATGAAAATATGTTCATGCCGGGCATGGTTCGACTCGTACTCGACCCACAGTCGGCCGTGCCCACCTATGGTCTGTTTGAGCGATCTCTTGAGTCACCTAAAGTGCTCTTTGCACTTTTTCAGCGCGCTTGCCCAAGACGATTTCGCAGTTTTCTCGTCTTTGAGCCCTTGGGAAGCGTCTCAAAGGACACTGATCGAAGTCGGCCTACGTGAGATCACAAAGTTCAGCCGCCGGTAACCGGCCGCCGCAGATGAGAACCCAAAGAATGCGCAGTGATGACCCTAATATGCGCAGGATCGAGTTCGTGCGAGGAGAACAGAACTAATTTTTGACGTCTTCGCTAATTTGCAGTCGCGTCAAACGACGTCGATGACGACGAAAAGTACGCCGTCGTCATGATCTGCCGAATGGGTGCCCCGTATGAATGCTCAACATAACGGTCCTGACCACGAATAGCTGCGTCTGGCGCTTTTCTTGCTGAATCCACCGTGTTAGCTCAGTTAGGCTTACCCGTAGGTTTTATTTTTGAACGAACTTCAAACCCTGGAACCTTACGTTTTTGTGAGCGCGGCAGCCTTTCGATACTAAGCGCATCCGCAAAGGGAAGAATGCAGTTAACCCGCTGGCGATTGTAATGAGCGGGCGGGCGAGTTGCAGGCGCCAATTTGACTAAATTCTGCTAAAAATTCTAGAATTTAAGGCCAAGATCTCGTTGGACAGGCCTGCGCCAACGTCGCAGCCCGCGCAGGATTTATCCGGCGAAGCGCCTGCTAAATCCGACGTAACTGAAATCCGGTCTACCGATTTGAGAGACGAGGTTGCAAGTTTCAGCTGTGTATTAAAGGCATTTGGCCGACATTCGAGCACACTTTGCAGTGAAATACAGCCGGGACGGGCGCTTTTAAAAATCGAACCGAATCCGAAGGTAAAAAAATAAACCGAAGCGAACTCGAATCCGAACCTCGGAAAAATGCACCGAATTTCCCAATCCAAATCCAATCAACCATTTCTGACCGGTACTACACGGCTTTGACAAATATTTGGCTAGATGGACAAATGCTACCCAAGGGCGAGACCTGAGGTAAAAAGATTTTCTCAGATAAGCTGTTCTAAGGCGCTTGTGGCGAATATATGGCGCGCCTCGGAGGTTCCCGCCAAAAATGAGGTACCGTATTTTCTCTAATAAACACCCCCCCCCCCCTCTATTAGACCCCCCCCCACCTAATTGACCCCCCTCCCCTAAAATTCACAGCTGGGCTGGAGCAACGGTTTCATCCTAACTAAGGCCATATTTGAATAGATAACGACGAACCAAGTATTTTAAGACGAAGAGAGAGTCCTGCGGACGCAAAAGAAAAAAGTTACGAGCATTTAAAATTTTAAAATTTCCCGAATTTCATCGATCGCGAATTAGACCCCCGGGGGGTTTACTAGAGAAAATACGGTAGACCGCTTTATTCACGGGTACTCTTCGGCCCCATCGCCCACTTGTCCATCGAACCGGGTGCTTACTTGAGCCTCTGCGGATTCCTTCCCGTCACCTCCGGGCCGAGATCGAGGCTGCTGAAGATCGGTGCCGGCTTGACGTCATACTTCTGCGGATCCGGAAGTCGTTCCATCACTCCCAGTGCGTCTTTGACGCGGCTTCGGTGCGCCATTTCGATCAGTTTGGGCACTAAAGCAGGCAAAAGTTAACTTAAGGGAGCACGACTTGTTGGTTATTGCCGCCTTTTCTTCTATTATCCCTTTAGGTCTTGCTCAAAGCACTGGAATCCAAAAGAGGGGACTAAAAAGGCTTCAAGCTTTAGTTGAAGACGTCGTCTAGACCACCAAACTTTTCGCGTAGGCCGCCGCTAACTGACGCGTGCGCAGAGCTCGTTCCAACGACTAGGACCAAGACTCTGACGCAACAACTTAGGTGTAAGTACTCACGCTGCTTGGGCACCGTTTAGCTTATGCCCACACTATGATTAGCGCCAGGATATAGGTATAGGCTTAGGCTTGGAGCTACAGTCTTAGGCTTAAGCGTGTAGCTTCGGCGCTCAGTACACTTATTAATGCATGTCTTTCGGGTTTAGGGCTAGGCATTTGTTTGAGAGACGACGACTAAACTTTTACTTATGCTGGATCACTACAGCGTTAGGAGATGGACTTAGAACCAGTCCTAAACCGAAGCAGGACGTTGACATTGTCCGCCAAATTAGGGGTACTTTCGCTCAAGCCGCACTTACAATTCGCGTAATCCGAGTAGGGGAACTTCTTTGAGCAGTCGTGCTCGACGAGGATCCGCGAACGGCTCGAAGCGAGGCCGCATCGCTCACAGTAGAACGGCGGAACCCGGGGGAATGGCTCGTAGAAGAGCGTTCGCTTGCGGATCTTCCGTGCGGTGCGGTAGCTCAGGGACACGAAGCCGATCGAGACCGGCTTCTCGTTGGTGATGAAGGCGGGGAGTTTCCTGGAAGTTAGGTAGTGAAGGTGAGAACTAAACATTGAAACTACATCTCCGTGCCGGTCCCTAAGCCGAAGGCCGGCTCGGGTCTATATCGGCCGTGCTTTCACGGGCTTTATCGCTAGCCCGGCTCGGCTTGGACAATTTTAGGTCTCCTGCTGGAACCAAGCCGCGGTGACCTCTCCCGTGCCGGGGACCCAAGCCAGGACCCAGGCTTCAAACGAATAGTACGGCTCGGAATTCGGTTTGGGTCGCCAAGATTAGTGAGGACAGACTGCAGTCGGACGGTCAGCGTCTCTGTTGATGCTGTACAAGCGCGCCTATCGACTGGCCGTTTCTAGTACTTATGACAGCGTAGCCGCCTGACCAGTCCCACTCCTTGTTATGGACCATTATCCGAGGGTCTTCGAGATTCTCACGCATCTGCTGGACGGGCACTTAGGACCAGACTTAAGGGTCATCATTAAGTACCTTACATCCCATGTTCTCTTCTAGCAACCTGCGGTGATCCGAGAGCCTCGGAGAGGAACTAAGTTGGACGGCGAGACGTGTCCGCAGATCGATTCGACTCGTCAAGGATCGGAATTATTGCGCCGAAGGTCAGCTGTTCCAGCTGGAACAGCTTCCACTCTGCACCTTTCGACCAAATTTATTTTGCTCTGTGCTACTTTTCCGGGGAATTTTGTTAATGCCAATTTACAATAGCGTGGACAGGGACGGCTTGTTTTTGGGTTAGTTGTGAACGCTATGAGGACAGTGACAAGGACATGGGAGATATGTAGACGTCTCCCTGTAGACGTCCGCTTCCACCTAAGACGTACTCGGCGGACGTGACCTTACCGCAAAGCCATTTTACGATGGGACATCATAGGTACCATGTACAGCTTCCCTAGCTACAAGGCTTTTGAACTGCACTAACTGGCAAGCATCGTTGAGGAACCGTGCATTTTCTGGTTCCTAGGCCCTAAGCATTGGCTATTTGTGTGGGTTGGAATGGAATCAAGAAGACGTACCTGTTCAGGAGCTGCTGATAGGCGGGATGAAGGAAGTTCTGCGTCTCTGAGTTGCGCAAGTGTCGCTGTAGCTTCTCGACGAGTCGCATTCGTCTGCGTCGTCTCGGAAGGAGTGCGCGTCCGGCGGACGTAACGATGATCTCCGCTGGACGGCTTGCCTCGGTGGCGCTGTGCACTGCGGCGCTGCTGCTGCTCGCGGCGGACATGGCGTCGGCTCGAGGTGGACGTCGCGGCGGCAAGGGCAAGGGCAAGAGTAACCTGCAATTCGCCCAGGTCGCGGAGTTCTCGCTGATTCAGACCACGCTCGCGGACAATCGCGTAAGTAAAATCGGCGCGATTTAGCGGGGAGCTTCAAAGAAAATAAAAGTGAAAAAGATAAAATCAAGAGAGTTAATGCTTTCAAGCAAAGCCCGATTTAAGCTGCCCGGCATAGGGGCAGGGACGTATACACTCATTACGGGAACTCGTCGTGCTTACTGGACCATACGCCTTGTTTCACGAACCGTTTAACGGAATGGACTACGTCAGGTCGGGATATTTCGTGCGGCTTTCGGTCGGGATTTTCGACGTTTTTGTGCCGTTGTGGACCTTGGGTTGTTCTGTTTTGTTCGTTACGGACCTCAAAGGCGGTACGGATACGGCGGGGTTTAAGAGCCTACATAAAGAATTCAAGAAAATAACTTCATTTTTAGAAATAATTTTATTTTGTAAGCTGCGTATTTATAGTTTTTAGATTACTTATTCGATGCCATTGTTCTTTTTCAAAACTAATTACCAAAAATAATTTTTAATAAACAGTTTTTACTTGAACTTTGTTGTTAATCGTTTCCGAACGCAGTCAACGCTATGGATGCTTAAAATCAAAGTCTGGTCGGGAACGGGAAAGGCCTTCAAGGATGCTCATTTTCGCGAACAGTTCGATACGTATGCAATTTAGAGCGCTCACATAATCACGGGATCGCATTTCTCGCAGATATTCCGTCTCGGCTATAAGCTGGTGATCGTCTGTCGCGCGAGGGGCGACCCTCGACCGATGATCAAGTGGTTCAAGGAGGGCGCGGAGATGCAGCCGAAGCCGAATGCCCACGTAAGGAGCCTTCACCGGTCATTTTAGCTTGACGCTCCTGGCATGTTTCAGTACTATGAAAGGCCCATCGGAACGAATGAAATCTGGAGCAAGCTGGAGATCGATCCGGCGACGATGGGAGACCAAGGAGTAAGCGAGGCTCAGGATACCTTTTCGAGTAGGGCGTAATCAGTTTCCTGTTAGAGGTCGGTAGACAGAAGGACTAAGTAATTAAGTCTTACCTCGAATGGCTGGGGAAGCACGGAACACTTGCTATGTGGGTGCGCATGGATACGGGTCTCGTTTTGTAGGGTAGACCAACGGAACCACACTAGAGGTCAATCGAAGTTACCCCCTCATAGCGGGGATTAAATTAGAGGAAATTCGGTAAGTGAAGTTATGGTTCTTTGTGGGGCATAAAATTACTTGGGTGCACTCCACTTCTTACGGGATTTCGGTACAATCGAAGGGTAGGGTACGCCGGTCCCTACAGTCAAGGTCCACGAATAGGACGACGACGGGTACTTTTCAGATTTACGCATGCGTCGCGAACAATCAGCACGGCGTGATGGCCAAGAACTTCAAAGCGGAATACACTTATTGATTGCCTAACCTGATTGTTTGCCTGGACGCATGGCGCAATTAATAAATTTTCTTCCGAAAGGAAATCCCTTTTCCTTTCGAAGTACGGAAGGATATTTATTCACCTCTGCACGACGGATAAGCGTGAACTGCGTCCGCGGCGGTCAGCGGAATTTGCCCTCTCAGCGTGTCTTTCCGCCTCGTTTTTAATCGATGCGTGCGCGCGGGCAAGTGGTCTACGCTCACTAGACTCTTCTCAGCGCATGCGCTTTCTGAAAGAGAACCCAATAAGTGACACTTGGTCTTGCGGGAAGTCTCTGCTTTTTTCGAAGTGCCTATTGGCCCCAGCCTTCAGCCATTTTTCGAAGCAGCCGAGTCGTAGCGGAAGNTAACAAAAGCCTTGCCACATTCGTCGCATTTGAGCGGGCGCTCGCCGCTGTGTGATCGCTGGTGAACCTCCAAGTCGCCGGGATGGTGAAACGTCTTTTGACGTTCGCCGCGCCGCAATGGTGCGGCCTCTCGCCCCTATGTATTAGTCGATGTGCTGCCAAGTGCGTGGACGATGCGAATGCCGCGTCGCAGTTGACGCAAGCATAGCGTTTCTTGCCGGCATGTACGTGGAGTTGGTGCCGTCGAAGGTTCTTGATCATACTGGCCGAAAACTCGCACAGATTGCACTGATGTGGCCGTTCCCCGCTGTGGACGGTCCTGTGACAGGCCAGACCGGCCGGTACTCGAAAAGACTTTCCACACTCTCCACATTTAAATGGTCCCTCGCCGGTGTGGACGCGCGCGTGTACGCGAAGCTCGGCGGCCCTGAGGTAGGTGCGGCCGCACACGTCGCATATGAAGCAGAGATCGTCTTTATGCACGAGCAAGTGGTACAGGAGGCCCTCGACGCTACTGAAAGTCTTTCCGCAATCCGCACGTGCATACGATTTCAGCCCGGAATGAACGCCCTCGCGACGTTTTAAATGTTCGGGAAAACGAAAGTTAGAGATCACGCGATTAGTGTGCACGGAGCTACCTAAGAAACGAATAAAGCGATCAAAATGACGCCTTCGTGTCATCAAACCCTAACGCATAATCAACTTCGTGCTCGACGTTTTAAACAAAGAGGAAACGCCGCTCGGAGACTACGAGGCATAATTTTGCCCTTCGCCGTCACAGCGCACCGACCGCTAAATCGAGCGTAACTGCCAGACGTTACCCTGTATCCCACTGACTAGCTAGCATAGGAATAACGCTAGCTGTATTTCTCATTTTTACTTTGCTGTAACCACTGTCGACGGGGTGCTCGGTAGGGAGTGGAGGTGCTTAAAAAGGGTTAAGTGCTAGGGGGACTACACAAAAGCGTCTTGTGATTGTGTGCTTGGAAGCGATTGTCCGTTCGTCGCCTCCTCTATCTACTTCTTATTGCAACCATTATCTGTGTTGAATGTGTTTCTATGAGCAGAAAGAAAACTTTCAAAGGTGAAGGTGACGCATATATTCGAATCGCCGCCCTCACTTTGCGAAGTGAGCAGAGGAATTACTAAACACGCGTGCTTATCTGTTTTCGATTTGACCGAAAGTAGCCAGGCAATGTTAAGCAAGATGAACTGCATTCGTAGAGCTTGACCAACGGATGGACGCTATTCGCTGGCAGCTTTACCCTCATCTTCGTCGCTGCGTTTTTCCCTCCCTGTTGCTTACTGCGTCTACGGATGCTACGCGTCCTTGGTACAAAATGCCGCATTGTTCTGCCGAAGACGCTCCGCTAACACTGTACACTCGTCAGTTCACTGATGCTCGATTTCATAATCTGCATTTTTGTTGGAGTGCTTCCAGTGATGGGGGTTATCATTGGCGTTCTCATGCTGCCAGGCGCCGTCGTCCACATTTGCATGTGCGTCGCGAGTTTCTGTCCGCTGGCGAGTCACGTCGTCTGGCTGACCTACGTCACGCCCTATCGACCGCTTTTCTACGGATAATTGCGCTTCGTGCGCTTCAACGAACGAAGTCACAGGCGCCTCTCTTTCTGACGTCGCCAGCAGGGACATGGGCATAATGTGCGTCAGAGCTGCGTCAGTAAAACCAGACCGCCACCATCACTAACAACTAAAGCGAATATTTCACATATTTCTGTGGTGTCGCAGCACAACTGAAGAGAGCTTCGCTGAAAACTCTGTACGAAGGTAAACATTCCAAAGTTAACGAAAATGCGGATTTTTATAACTTTCCACGCAGATGCGTCCACGGGTCATTCTATGTTGAGAGAATTCATGCGTGCGACTCGTGCTTACTCTAGAGAGTCGCAGTCGAACGAGGATGAGGTCACGGCCACGTCTCTGTCTGCCATCGCCAACTAAAACACGTGTATGGCCTGCGTATGCGCAGCAATTAAAGGTCCGTCCACAATGGACATTATGGTGTAGTCAGTTCGGACTCTGCTGCGCAGGGCCGTATATAGCGGGGCGGTGAGGGGGGATTCTTTGGTACGAAAAGTTTTAGAAGTTAGTAAATTCAAAGGGTAAAAAGACTATATCTTCCTAAATATATTGTAAGTAAGGCGTTTTTAACCTTGTTATAGTGATTTGAGACCATTTTGACCACTTTTTGAACCATTTTAGGTGTCCACTTCTCCCATCCCCCGTCTCCTCTGCCCTGAAACCCCTCTAACTAAGCCTAAGGCCTACGGGTGAGAAAACGAGAATTCAGTGATCAGGCAACATACTGCGTGCTGGAACACAGGCTAAGTAAAACTATGGAAGAACCAGCGAAATCCTGGAGCTCGTTCCGCCCTTTTATGCTATGTGGGCTCTCCCGCTACTACACACGTGTCTTCCTAGCCAGTCACCCACAGGTACGAGATTAAGTCCACTGTCATAACAAAGCCTTATCGCACGATCACGAGGACATGATTGCGAAAGTCAAGTATGCTGTGTTAACGTTTTCAGTTTGAGATTCATTGAAAATGCTGGAGCATCAAGAAGAGGGCTGAAAATGAAACCATGCTTTTCGCTGACTTTACACTGCAAAAAGGCGACATGTATTTTGTTTTTTAGACGCGGAAGAAGATCTGCGGGATCTGTCCCTCAGCAACGGTTGTGAACGTAGACTGGTCAGACTCCATGAAGCTGAAGACGACGTCGCCTTTGTTCGTCGAAACCGTCGTGCTAGAGGCGCCGTTGTACCCGTAGGTGGAGGCGGGACCAATGACCGTGACCGACGCCGTGTAGCGCTTGTTGGCGTTAATCTGAAACGCTGGATGACGACTAGTACCTCCAAATAAATTACTTTTATCGGTTCGTCAAAGTGGACGGAGATGATGCGTGGGAAGGGCCTGGTCGTTCCGGTTAAAGGCTTCGCCGCCAGTACGAGCGAACCAAGTGTCAGCTTTGCTACGATCTGGATACAAGTGCTTATGAAAACCGCATTGTTCGCAGCTTACGGAGAAATCGAGACCCGCCTGAAAGAAGCCGATACTGAAGCCGCATGCGCTGAGGCCAATGATGCGGACTGCTCGGCTGACCGAAAAATCGATTGCCTGCGTAGTCCCAGTTATGTCGCGGACGTAAAGGCCAGTCCTAAAACCAATGTACCTTTAGCCGTAGGGATCTTTCCATTATCCGGGGGAAGACTATCTAGAAGGGGAAACATTGTCGGAATTTCTCCGGGGCGTCTCAGGAGGGACGCGACGGAAAGGCCTAGGATGATCCGAGAATACGTTGCGTGTACACAAGCGACCAGATCAAGGCCGTAAGCGCCGATAAGCCAATGTAACGGGAGGAGGGGGAAGGCCGTTTGGGGTTTCCCCTTGGATAACGGAACAAGTACGCTACTACGAAGTTAATTATGTTTAAGCCGTTCCTGTGGCATACTACTCATATCTTTACGTAAAAACCGTTTTTTCGCTAGCTTTAATGCTGCAATTTGGTGGAAGAAAATACCCGTTAGCAATCGCTAGTCGCTCGCAGATATAGCTCTCCGGTGTGTAACGTGGTGTATCCGGAAACAATGACTGCGGAACGGCTGCTGCGAACCAGCGCGAAATTTGAGCCTTCTCCTAAAAGACCGCTGCATTGGCACTAATGTGGATTATCCGACCTCTTCTGTGAGGACTTCTTCAGCTGCAGGGCATTTGGCGAATTCCTCGGCGGTCATGGCGGGGAATCGCAGGTGCTGAAGAATGCCTCAAGCTGATGCCGAAGCGTTTCACAGTCGACCGGCAGTTGGTTTCTGGAAGTCGGATACATACGCGAAGTCCGTTTGCTAACTTGCACTCTTTTCTCTTTAATTTAAGCCCGGTGTCTCAGGCTAAGTCAAACCATCAGGCATAGTGACTATGATGAGTGCTTTAGCAGGTATACATTGTAGGTGAGTGCAAAATTCCTGTGAGGTCAGTGGCCTTCAGTGAGCTCGAAAGATTTACAATTTCTTTCTTATTGACCCCACATCTTATCGTTTTAGAATTTTTTGAAAGGTGTGTACCCGAGGTTTAAGCTGTTCGTGATACCTTACCGGGCACACTCGGCTTTCGCCCAGGCCACAACATTGTCGTAGATGAACGTCTCCTCAACTTCCAGATCACGCTGGGCCAATGCCTCGACGGCGTGCTTTCGAAGCTGCCGAAACTCGTCAGAAGCTAGCAGAACGTCCGCGTGGCTCTCCACGCTCTCCCAGAATCTGCAAGCCTTCGTTAAACGCAGTTTCTCTTGTAATAGCCTACTTTGGCGGAGCATCGTCGAGGTAGTTCTGACCGTCGAGCACGATTTGCCCGACGTTCTCCGAGGTTACGCACCCTTCGAGATGTTTCATCACGACCGTGATCAAGCTGTCCACCATGTACTTCTTTCCCAGATACAGGAGCGGAAAGGCGTCTGCGTCGGCGACCGTCGTCGTCCCCGTGTAGACGAATCTAAAGAGTGTCGCAATTAAGAAATGTACACAAAATCAGACTCTCCGTTCGAAACAAAGAGCTTCGAGTGGGTCTGTTCTGTCTGGCCTATGTCCCGTGCTCTCCACACAAAACAAGCCAAAAAATCGCCCGTGTAAATTTTTATTTATTATAATTTTATTTTTGTTATACGAGCTAGTAAGAGTAATGTTAGACTTCGAAGTCTTAAACCGACAGGTACTCCAGGATTGAGTTAAAGCTTGCAAGCAAAATCGTTGGCAATGAATTCCACGCTTCATTTTGGCACACAGTGCTTGTGGGTCAACGACTAGTAAAGGAAAATTCGCAAAATACAGAGCCCACTTGTGCGGACGCTTTTGCACACATGTCTAGTAAACACACATGTGTAAAACATGTCTGCTAGCTGCGAGCTGGATTGTGGAAGCCTAAGTATGTCTCTGAGTAGTATGACTGCGCAAAAGACGTTGCCTAGCTGGTTTATAGCCAAAAGCGCCAAACGCCGCACCCGACTCCACTTACTGAAGGAAAGCTTCGAACGCCGCTGGGTCGGAGTCCTTGACGATCACCGGGTTCTCCTGCGGTACACTGCCGAAGAACATCGTCTTGAACACGTCCGAGGCGAAGGACAACAACAGCTTATGGGCGTGGAAAAGCTTCGTCTGCTAAACGACGTCAGCTCTTCGTTGGCCACTGTATAACTATTTTAGTTTGTTTTCGAAGACCACCTTAGGAAAAAACCGTTAGCCAAAAAGGAAACGTGTCGACACTACATTTTGTGGGGGAGCAGCTATTTCTCCAGAGAAAATGTTTTGAGGGGTCTTTGCAGCGAATCATTCCGAACATTATTCAGCTGAAGAAGGCATATTCAGCTTTAAGCCTAAGCCTAGCTTGCGGGTGCGCAGTTGGAGCATTCCCCCCCCCCCCCCTCTCTGACCTACCCACAATAAGGGAGCCTATTGTTAATGTACGCACCTTGTTGTCGTTGAAAACACTGAACTGCACGTCCCACAGTTCCGATTTGAGCAAAACGCTGCCGAGTCGTATAGGGCATTCGGTGGTTTCGGCGCTCAGAGAGATGGGCATTTTGGTAGACGTTAAGAAACGGAACTAATAAGGGACTAACTTGCATGAAATTTCATACTGAAGCAAGTACTTTTATAGCGCAAGCCTCGGTCTTGACCGGAAGCCGTTGCTTGACGTTCCCCGGCCCATCACGTTTGAAGAAGTCCCCAGAGAATGCGGCCGTTTCTGCGTCCGAGATGTGAATGATGCGGCCACTCTCCTTGTCCTCGATGTTCAGCGAATTAAGCGAGGAGTGTGTCAAGGAAATGGCAACCGCTATCGACTAGTTGGAGCACGCTGCATCTGTCGCACTTTCAAATTGTTTGCGAGAACGTGCTCGTCCCGGAACCGGTCACTTGATGAGAACTATAGTAGTGATGCAAAAAAAGTATTACGGGATTGTTCACCGGTTTTGGAGCATTCGCATGCTGCGTTAGGGAGCGTCCAGAAAATATATAACCTGATTTAGGACTTTTTGGACCTCCTTCCCCATCTCGGCATTTGGCAGCACTGGTCCCCGCCGTACCCCTTGTCAGCATGACAAAAAAACACTTTTAGGCTTATAGTTACAAAAGTATGCTGGTTCTTATTCCCGTTGGCATTGCAGGTTTCCAGTTTTGAGGTGATATTCAGTATCTGTTACCTGTTGTTGGCCCGCTGGAAGCATTTTTTCACTAATATTCTCAATGGTTTCGAAAAAATCGCTTGTTTCGCCTGCGCCGGGCAAAGTTTCATACTGTTTCAGCACTGGCCTGACACCCCTCCCCCAGCCAATATCAAGCTGACATATTTTCTGGACGCTCCCTTAGCAGGTTTTATAAACTGCTGCAACGATACCCGTAGTCCAAGGTACATCGTAGATCACCGGAACTCCACTTGAGGCCTTGTTTGGGAGCCCAGATTCGAATACCTTCGCGGTCATTTTAACCAGACATTCAGAGGCCGCCTTGGCTGGAACCGGTTAGTGAACAGAGTCGCCGTCGCGAGAGACGCGTGGCGTAGAGCAGTACGACCGCTAAACAGAGCGTCACTACAAAACTTTCCCTGAACTGACGCTGACTTTCCCTCATCCCAGGGTCAAACTTTCGAAAACTGCTACTCCAATCTACTGGTCATAGTAAGCGCCCCAAGCGGCTTAAACGAGCTCTGACGTGGTAAGATGATGGACAGCGAGTGCGGTTCAAAAAGGACACTTGTAATTTCTTACTTCGAAATTTCCTTAAGGAACTTGGAACGTTGGTTCTATACCCATGGTGAGCGAACCTTCATACTTCATATTAAAAACGGAAGCTACTTCGCACTTCTTTTTAACCTCTTTAAGGTTAACGTATTTGCGGTCTTCGGCGGGCGGTTTGTCGAAGAACTGCAATCTTAACGAGTATTTCGTCATTTCGAAAAGTTGCAAGTCGTCAGATTCCGAAGATTCTTCGATAAAAGCACGAATGGAGATTGATAAAGAAGATGTCACACTACTGAGAAGAAGCCATCTCTTCGGATGGTTCCAATTAGAGCGTTTAACTGTGGCGGAATATACTTTATTTTTTATGTGAAGTGACCCCTGAATATACGTGGTTGTACACAACGTTGTTTCTACCGCACACCCAGTGTTCGCTAAGGTCGAGGGTCGTGGGATCCGTAGTAGGTCTGGGGACGGTTGCTACGACGGACGCCGCCTAGCGCTGCTGGCTTTAAGCTAGAACCATTACACTTGCATGAGCGCATGAGTGCCAAGAGTTACTTTCGAGCGCTTGTCAAAATTAACAGGAACTGAAGTTTGCGTAGCCTGACTGATTGTTACGCTACTAATGCCCTTTTCATGTTCTATAGCATATTTGTATTCCATAAAAAAACCGTCTGCGCATGATGATTTGCTACCCGGTACTCTCGGGGTTTTCCGAACTGAAACGAGGGATACAGACGGTCGCGGGGAAAACCAATACTTCTTGGCAATTTTTTGGCTTGTCCAAATTTTGTGCATAATCGAGTATGCTAGATCTGAACCTGCTGTAGTTTTGTTGCTGTAATGTCAACAGATTAAAGCGCTACTATTACAATTGCGCGATAACAGACGGCGCTTTGTAATAACAAGAAAAAGGGCTAACAAAAGCAGCGTTGTTACAAGCGAAGGGAGGCGAAATGTACGAATTAACATGTGGTTTTTTACGCGATCTGCCTTTAGACGCGGAAGAAGATTTGCGGAATCTGGCCGTGAGCAACGGTTGTGTTAGCGGAGTACTCGGACTGCATGAAACTGAAGACAACGTCGCCTTTCTTCGTGGAGACTGTCTGGCTTGAGGAGCCGTTCTTTCCGAAATAGGTGGAGGCTCCAGTTACTATGGCCGACACTGTATAGCGCTTTGCAGAGTCAATCTGAAGTCGGTCAAACAGTCGTTCACATCGTATCTAAGTTACTCTTATGGGCTTGTCGAAATTGATGGGGATCGTTTGCGAAGACAGTCCGTTCGTTCCTGCTAGCTCTTCCGTCGCCAGTGTGAAAGAGCCGAGCGCCAAGATTGCCTCGATCTAAACAGCTCCATTTAAAAGCGTGTGTACCCTTCGTAGCTTACCGAACGCGTCTGGCCGCCGCTGTTATAGAACCCGTACACGCTGAAGCCGGTGACGCTAATGGTTCGACTGACTGTAAAATCAATGGCCTCTATTTGCCCACTCTTGTTCCAGTTCGAACTGAACAAAAACAGTGTTTGCAGACGCTGTAAACACGCGGTTGTAAACAAATTACAAGATTTGTAGGCGTTCGCAGACATAGCTTTCCGCAGAGTACCGTGGCGTATGGGGAAAGATCGGTTGTGGAATGGCTGCCGTGAACCATGCAAACACTTGTACCTTCTCCTAAAATTACGCTATATGGGCAATAATTTGGGCAATGGCGTGCTTCGACCTATGCTGTGAGAATTGCTTCAGCTGCTGGACCTCGGGCAAATTCTTCTGCAGTCATCGTCGGGAATCGAAGGTAATGAAGGATGCCCTCAAGTGCATTTCGAAGCGCTTTGCCGTCGGTCGGGAGTTGGTTACTGGAACAGACATGTAGACGTGCAAACAAATCCAATACCGGCAGGTTATGCCATACGGATGGAGGGATGACACCATAATTTACACAAAGGGACTCATCCGGCTTGTAGACAGTGTCTCTTCCTTCTTATCCGCCGTGGTGAACCTCTTCATGCATATGAAATGAGGCGTGAATCATATGAGAACCAGAATAGGGGATTGCGGATGATAGTGCAGAATTAGCCTCCACAGTTTGGCATTATGAAGTTAGAAAAACACGCAGCCGAGTGAATAACACGCATCTTACCGGGCGCAGTCGGCCTTCGCCCAGGCCACGGCCATGTCGTAGACGGGCATCTCCTCAACTTCCAGCTCGCGCTGCACCAATGCGTGCAAGGCGTTTTTTCGAAGCTGCAGGAACTGTTCCGACTCTAGGAGAGCTTCTCCATGTCTGTCAACGCTCTCCAAGAAGCTGAAGTCGAGACTAAACGGGAACGCTGTCTGTAAACATCCCACTTTGGCGGAGCGTCGTCGAGGAAGTTCTGGCCGTTGAGCACGATTTGGTCGAGGTTGTCGGAGGTTATGCACTCGCCGAGATGCTTAAGGACGACCTTCACGAGGCTTCCCACCATGTACTTCTTTCCCAAATAAAGAAGAGGGAATACGTCAGCCTCGGTGATCGTTGTCGTGCCCGTGTAGACGAACCTAATTTTAAAACATTCGAACAACCTTATGCCCATGTTACAGCTGCAGTCCGTAGTCCACCTGCCGACGGAGAAAGCCAGACTATGATATACACTCAGTGAGAAAGATTCGCAACTGCATTAACTGAAATAAAAATGTGCTGTCTGCAAGTGGAAACTAGCCATTTTTCTCTGAACACCCTGGATTGCAGGATAAGTTAAATAAAGAATTCAACCCAAAACTGACGGTGGCCCTGTTTAGTATTGCCGCCACCGAGGTTAAGAAAGTTAAAGACGCTCACCGGAGGAAAGCTTCGACAGCCGCTGGGTTGGAGTCCTTGACAACCACTGGGTTCTCTTGAGGTATGCTCCCAAAGAACATCGTCTTGAACACGTCCGAAGCAAGGGCCAACAGCAGCTTGTGAGCGTGAAAAAGCTTCGTATTCTAAATGCCCCACTGATATCATTTTGTTCTCGTAAAGCCTTTGGACGAGAAAACACCGGCAAAACGAGAAAAAACAAACCATCTTTTCAACCTTGTAGGGCACCGGCACTCCTCTCCCGCCAAAAACGTTTTATTCCCAAAAAGGTCCAGTTAAGCGTTCCAGCTTTGACTCACTTTAAGACTATCAAATTTTGCCTGAACCTAACAGGACCAAGCACAACCTTGCCGGAGGGACGCTTTGGGGGACCGACCACAGCAAGAACCCCCCCCCCCCACCCCCGTGCGCTCCGGACAATTCATGCGATTCACGGTCATAAATCTTCTTGTTGTTCATACAAAAACCGTTTCGTTGCCGACGACGCTCAACTGCACGTCCGAGAGTTCCGGCTTGAGCAGGACGCTGCTGTGTTTTATAGGACATTCGGCGGTGTCGGCGCACAGAGTGATGGACATTTTGGTTGAAGAATGTGTTCAGCTAGCAACTGCCTAACAGCTTGAAGTTTCTTAGCGGAGCAATACTCTTTCAAAGGCGAAACTTGCGGTCTAAGCCGATGCTTGGCGGCCCCTGCCCGGAGTAGTCGAACAAGTGCCGGAAAAGCGGACAGAAATTAGCGGTCGCCTGCAATAAAGAACTTAGATATCTCAGCAAGCATGAGGTGCAGACTTGGCTGTAGCCGGCTAGCGAACAGAGTCGTCGCCACTTAGAGACACGTGGCGCGGAGCGGTCCGACCGCTAAGTCGAACGCGCCCCGACACACCGACGACTCAGCTTTTTAATTGTGCAGGACGTTTATCTAGAGAAATAACGCTGTGACTCCGTCTCTTGTTACTTTTAATTAACCCGAATACTGTACCATTTGTTCGTTCTTGTCTGGTTTCCATTCAGCGAGAGCTGAAGCTTCATAGTAATCTCGATCTCTTTTCGCACTAATGCCGCCTTCGCCGAGGAAACGTCCTCCCAAGGACAAGAATGAACGAAAGGTGGGGTCAAGCACACCAAGCTTCTAGAAACGCAGTCGTATAAGTGGCTTTTATAAATGCCTTCAATTTAGCATACGGCTTGTTGATCACATGAAAAAGTCGTCCAAGGTCTACCACTACCACTGGTTTGTTTTTTCTACTTTTTTAAATATTTGTTTTGTGGTTAATTAATTTTATTTTTAAAATTTATTGTTATGTTTACTTATTCATTTTTCAGCTTTTATTGAATTTATGTTTAGTTACAATCTGAGAGGCCTTAAAATACAAACGCTTACCAGGAATACGTTGGCTTTTCCTCAGTGAGTTAGTAGAATCTCTGGTGAATGTCAGTTTTCCAGACAAGAAGCGGAATCCCCACCGATGCCCGGCGTGCGAGAAGCGCTTCCCTCACTTGTGCCACCTCGACAAGCACTACAAAGAGCGTCACGGCAGCGAGCAACAGTAAATGCCCCCGAGTGCCCACGACGGTTCTACACGGAGCGAAAGCTACAGCAGCACACGTCCGCATCACACGGAACCAACGACTCAATGATGGTCGTCGACAGGACGGTTAAGCCGAACGGGGACGAAGGAGTCCGGTATGTTTTTGTTTCATTCGTAGAGGTAGAACACCAAAATACATAGTAGCAGGCCTGGGCGGGAATCAGAATGGACATCCGACAGTTTGGAATCGGATCGGAATAGTCCGAACTAGAGATAGGAAATGCCCTATTTTTGGGCCCAATTTTTACAAAATCGACCAAAAATGCATCAAAATTTGTTTAATCGCGTGAATAATGATGGTGCATTGTGTTTTACGTGCATTAGAACGTGTAATGCCAATGTTCCAGCAGTGTACCTTATCAGGGAGGTACCCGTCATTCCATGAGCAAAGGGTCCCCCCTCTGGATAACTTCCGAATTTCTGGGTTCATTACGGGTTCAAATACGGGACGTAATACGGCTACAGGTACGGCTACGGTACGGGGTTACCCAGTACGGGTACGGCTACGGTACGGGGGGGGGGGTCATCCCCTATCTCTACTCCGAACCTTAAGCTGAGGTGATGCTGTCCGGTTCCGTATTCCTGCCTATTCCGTTTCGTGTCCCGTCCCCCTTCGTTTGGCAGCTTCTAAAGCGCCTTTCTAGAAATGTCCTGCCGCTACAAGTGCGCCGAATGCGGCTAGGCTTACGCGTTTCCAGCCGCCTCAAGATCCACGTTCGAAACCACACTGGTGAGCGTCCCTTCATCTGCAAGGCGTGTGACCTCTCATTCACGGATGCGCGATCTCTGCGAAAACATCATCGCATCCATAGTGGATTGTCAAGTGACAGAAGTGACCCTGGACGTTCGTCCACAAGCAGTCGCTTCGGCGTCACGTGGTCAAGCATAGCGGCGAGAAGTAAGTGTCAAAATCGCAATTGCAGGAAGTTAAGTTTGAGAGCACATACGTGGGCGAGAACTTGAATTAAAGAGCGGGCAGCCGGACCGTTTTACGGCTCGTACTGTACAGGTAAGGCGCGTTCAGCCCATTCCGGAGTACGGTACCGTTCCATTTTCATCGACATTTAGCACTGGTACGACACGTGTTAGTGCCGTACCGTACCGGTGTACATCCCGTACCGTACTGGTAAGGTGTACGGTATAGTGGGAGTCAGTATGGTACGGAGTACGATACGAAGGTAGGCATTACGGTACGGCTACCGCTTGCCGATCTTTAATCCGGACCGGCACCGAATATCGGCCAGTTTTGGAGTCGGATTCCGCAGACGCCATCAGTGCCCTTAGGCCGTTCAAGTGCGACTCCTGCGAGGCGAGCTACAAGTACGCATGGGACCTCATCAAACACAAAAACGACAGCATTCCCAGGAGGGCGCCGATGAAGAGTGGATCAAGATGGACATGGTTGAATATCGCGAAGATGACGAGCACCACGTTGAGCATGCACAGCTACCGACGAGGTCAGTGAGCACGGCCGATTCCTCAGCGACGTTGACTTTATGGCCAGCATAGTTGCGTATTTTTAGTTTCAATCGAACCTCAAAGCGCAAGAAGCAAGCAGCCGGCTATAAGAAAACCCCACCTATGAAGGTCGATGCCGACGCGCTGATGGCGGACATCGTCGGTATCAAGAATGAAGTGAAGACAGAACCAGTGGAAACTGCTTAAAATTTGTGCACTTTGCCTTGTTCATAAACTCGCGAATCGAATGGCTGTCTTGCAGAATATTCAGTTTTTTTCTCTTTACGAAGCAAAAGTTAACCTCTATGACCGTGGAAGACCTGCGGTCGAAGTCGGGAATGGTCGAGACTAGTAAAGGTACAGTACGGCACGGTACGGCTTCGATTTTCTGGCATTTTATGAGGATACTTAGCTATTTTTGCTGAATTCGTGTCGTTTTACGGGCCACACGGCGTATAACTGGCCCGCTTTCGTCAGTTTCAGAGCAGCGCTTACCTGGCGCATTCGGACTCGCAATTTTATGAGTAATTATGACGTACTAATACGCTAAGCGTCAGGACAAAATCGTTCTTCAGCATTGTTGCGGAGGAATGCTGAGACCCTCATGTTGTCATCGAGCCTACGACTTGCCTTGTTCGTCGATTTCGAGGGTAGCGTCCCCATTTAGCGCATTTAGCATCGCTGTTTAGAGTCATAATGACGAATGCTAGTGCACCAGTGACCGTCATGACGAAATATGTCGTCCGGATTTCCAACGGAAGGCGAGCGTCGTTTGCAGCGACTAGCCCCTCCGTCTTGTTTGTGCGACGACTCGCTTGAGTCATCGCACGTCAGCTCGATGTCGGACCCCTCCAGAAAGTATTCTTCTGCTATGAGCTTGTTTGTCGCGTCTTGCAACGATATCATGATGATTTCCTGGTATTTATTCCCTAAAGTTTGTCAATGGCTTTACTATGATGGGCCCATAGAGGCAAAAAAAGATGTTGGAATTAATACTGCAAGACTTCACTGGCATTGCCTGTGCCAGTGTGTAATATATCGACCTACCTTTTCTCCCCTACGGTTAAGGAGGATATATCTGGCAAAAATTGATATACTGAACTCAACTGTCTTTCTTAATGCTGTCTTTATTAAGGACTTCTGCTTTATTAGCTAACCATCACGGCAGTTTTTTTAGATTCTACTTAATCTTCGACCTTGCTACATCTCTTAGTTACCTTCGCCATACATTCCGACCAAAATGCCTTTCACTGTGAACGCCGAAGCCGCCGAATGCCCAATTCAACTCAACAGTCTTGTGCTCCAACAGGAACTTTCGGACGTGCAGATCTGCGTCTTCGAAGACCAGAAGGTTAGTGCATGTAAAAAAGTTTTCTGCGTTCCATTGTTGCTGAAGCTACCGTACAGTGGCCGCATTTTGGATCGTGGCTAGGATGTAACAGGGAAGGTTTACTAAGCACCATATTCTATCCGCACACAAATGCCGCCAACCCTGTGCCCTTGGTTTCCATAGTCGCCAAGCAGTTCTATCTGCAAAAAAATCTTGTAGCGGCTTCAGTTTAGGACCCAACGCTCTTCCACGCTCATAAGCTGTTGTTGGCTGCCGCATCGGACGTCTTCAAGACGATGTTCTTCGGCAGCGTGCCTCAGGATAACCCAGTGGTCATCAAAGACTCCAATCCGGCAGCCTTCGAAGCCTTCCTCAAGTAAGAATAACCGCTCTTTCTCCCCTTCCAAGAGTCTTTATCTTTGGACAAACCACCATGATATTGCTCCAAAAATTCTGCAATATGAACTCCCTAGATACATCTACTCTGGAACGACGACGATCACCGAAGCAGACGTCTTTCCCCTTCTGTATCTGGGCAAGAAGTACATGGTGGGAAGCTTGACGAGGATCGCGATGAACTGTCTGGAGGGGTGCATTACCTCTGAGAACGTCGGCGAAATTATATTCAACGGCCAGAACTTCCTCGATGACGCTCCGCCAAAGTAAGCCATTACGAAAAATACCTTTTATTTAATCACTTCGATTTCATTGTGACTTGCGTAAGTACTCTGTGTAACCAGGACTTCAGGTTCTGGCAAAGCGTCGTGAAATTTGGGGAAGCTCTCCTGGAGTCAAACGAGTTTCTGCAGCTGCGGAAGGACACCGTGCACGCATTGGTGCAGCTTGAACTGCCCGTGGAGGAGAAGTTCATCTACGACAGGGTTGTGGCCTGGGCTGCGGCCGAGTGTGCCCGGTAAAATATTTCGTGTCCATCCGGTTTTCTTTCGTTGTCCGACGTTCGATTCCCCTTTACGCACACGTTATCGAATTTCAGAAACCAGCTTCCGCTCGATGGTGGAACGCTTCGAAGTGCGCTTGATGGCATCCTTCAGCACGTGCGATTTCCCACGATGACTGCAGAAGAATTTGCCGAAGGTCCAGCAGCTGACGCCGTTCTCACGTCCGAGGTCAATATGATGCCATCTTATTGTCGACACGTCGTTATTTTAGGAGAAGATTCAAGTCCTGAAATGGTTCTCGGCCGCCATTCCGCAATCGATCTTTCCAGATACTCCACGGTGCGAGCCGGAAATCTACGTGTGCGAGCGCCTGGCAATTAGCTACTGGTGATTTCTTGTCGCTAACTGTATCATGGGCCCAGTATCTGAAATACGGAATGGACAACGTTTGTTCGGGAGCTTGGAGCGAGGAAAACAAACTAAACAAAACGAGATATGCTGCAGAAAAAGGCCTTTTCCGGATTTATGTGTTACGTTGACACTCGGTAACTAGAATCATTGGTGTCGGAATACAATCGCAAACTGATTTTAGGGGCCCGTGGAATGCGAACGGATACGCAGATGCCATCGACTTTTCGGTCAATCAAGCGGTTAGCATCACAGGTCTCGGCGCATATAGCGTCTACAACGACGGCAGTCAAACGGGTCGTAGTTACTCCGTAAGCTCCGGCGCGCGTGACCTTAGTACATGGAGTTCTTTAGATCGTCGCACAGTTAGCGCGAGCTCGTGCTCGTGGAAATGCCGTGCTGGCGTCGAAAGGGATAATCGGAACGATGGACCAGTCTCCGCAAAAAATTCCCGTCAATTTCGACATGCCCATAAAAGTAATTAAGCAGGCTTACACTGAGCTAGCTGCTATTCGATGGGATTTAGATTGACGCCAACAAGCGCTACACGGTGTCAGTCGTAGTGAATGGGCCCACCTGCTACGGAGGTAACGGCAGCTCAAGCAAGACGGTCTCCACGAGGAAAGGTGACGTCCTCTTCACCTTCAAGGAGTCTTACTTCTCTTCTGGAAATACAACCTCGGATGACGGCCAGATTCCGCAGATCTTCTTCCGCTTCTAGGCATATGCGGGCTAGGAAGAAATACCAACATGCCCGCTCCTTGAAAATGTAATATCATTCGACAGGGAATTGTTCATTGCGTTTTTAACCCGCCTTCTTGCTACTTCAGCAGTTTCAATAAAGTCCCAGAAGAAAAGTTCAGGCAGTATAATTTTCAGCACTGTTATACCTATGCGCTACCCGACTGCATTTCTAAACGCGTAATGGTCTCGGTTTCTACTTGGCACTTACGGGGGCGGGGGAGTGGACTTTCTTAGAAGAATACGGTATTAATTATCACTTGTGTTGTCGAAGAGTGCGTTCACGGTATGCATTCTAAGCCGGCCACGTGCGTAAGATATCACCGTTCAGGACTAAGATGCACTCGTAGGCTACTTAATTTGGACGCAGAACGACTTTGGAAAGCAGGACGCGATGGGAGGCTAAGAAGCAGACAGACTCCTCGACATTCGGCCAGATAAAGGACCAAAGTTTTTGTTAAAATATGTATTTTTTCAAAGCGACTCAACATTTGTTCTTCAGCTTTAGCCTTCAAAAGTCCTTGGCGTTGTCTGACAGACATAAAAAACACTATTCGGAGTGGAACTTTTCCAACTTCGCGACTAATTCGCACTGGTCCAACTCAGCCCGAAAATAACAGTACCGAATTTCTATGCAGCTCGGGCACCTCTCTGGTCCTTCCCCCCTCGCATCACTCGTCATCTTCAAAAAAGGACCACGTGGGAGTCATCCGCGTGGACCCGTTTATGCGTCTGGACGGCCCTTACGATGACCGTTTAGCAAAATGTCTTGCGTATTTCGGGAACACTTCGAAACGAATTACTGCATGGGACGTACGATTATGTATGACAACGAATCGCCATGTTAGGAGTATCGTGAAAACTTTCGTGAAGCGGGCGGGTATGGCACGAGTGCGCAAAATGGTTTCGAAGGCCTATAGGAGCTTCGTCGAGTGCTAAGGCGGAAATGACGACGAAAAACAGCAGTTATGTGACTCGGAAAGTACGTGGACGCCTTTCTTGGGGGACGCTTGATATCGTGGAAGCAAGGTTTACCATTCTCTTTACTCAGATAGGTAACGATTCTATCCCTCGAGTTTGCGCCTCCTCCGATGGGAATGAAGGTTATAGCGGTTACACGCCGTTTGGGTCACGACCTTTGGGTCCCGGAAGAAATAGCAAGTTTAAAGGCTTAGTCCCTGATGAGACAAGCTTAGCCACTGTTACCTGGGCGGGGAATTTGAAATTCAAACCGAGACTCGCCTAAAAGAAAAACGGTTTTTTACTGTTCTTGGGACCTCATTTTGACCATTCCCTTTTAGCGTCCCTGTACTCGTAGTAGAAAAGCGCGCGTAATGACAAGATATGAGCGAAAAAGTAACATTCCTAGTTGAGTGTATAGCGTCCTCTTAGACAAGAACAGGTTTGCAAGGAAGAGGGTGCGTTTTTTGGTCCGCATCCCTCTCTCTTTACTGTTCACCGGACCGTTCGGCCGTTGCGGCAAAAGACAAGGCTTTTTCGGCCTTTTATGTACCCGGTGGTAGAGATCGGCGCTGGGACCCCGTGCCAAACCCGTACCCGTGGTGACCCCACCCGTGCCGTACCCCGTACCCGTGGTAGGTAAAAAATTGACAAGCCGAATACACTAACACGGCATAAAACACGGCCCGTAGTACGGCTTGGCCCGTGTAATACGGCTTTTTAGAGGCCGTGCCGTGGTGCCGTGCCGTATTATACGGGTACGGGTACGGGTTTGGCCCGTACCTTGGTACGAGCGCCGAACTCTACCCGTCGGTAACTGTCACCGTGCGAAATCCCAGTGTTTAAGTGGATAGCAAGTGCATCCTAGACATCGAACTGGGCCAGTGTGCATATTATCCAAAATACATACGATTAGGTAGGGACCCTAAAGCTAAATAACGATACATCTCATCGTTGGCGCTCAGGTGCAGTACCGAACTCCATGCCGCAGAGTACGGTACGCTTTCGGAAACGGTACGGATGCCGCTTTCTTGCAGAAAAATAAAGTTTCAGGGTCTGTTGCGGAATCCTCCCAGATCTTTTAAGCCTTAGGCGCAGCCCGAACGACAGCGGTCGTAGATGGCGTAATGATGCATTTTCAACTCGACCTTCATCCCTTTGCCACGAATCGGATCGCCCTACAAGGTGTGATCACACACGTTTGTAAAATCACAAATGCATATTCTCGATAAACGAGTAGAAAGAATATCGTGGTCACGATCTGGTGGACGGCTGCAGGGCACTAATTTCGAAAACGACGATTGCAGTGTGCGTACCTAGTATCCAAGCACCGCTGGACCGAGAATTATGTTCTCGAGCTTGAGCTAGCACCTATCCGCCAATTCCACATATTTGAATTTGAAGCCCAAGTCGGATATATGGTAAAAGTAGTTGGCGCGAGGCTAAACATTGGACTGGACAGCGATCGTCGAGTTCGTCGTCTTTGTTTGATCTTGGTCGCTGCTGATCGGAGCTGTTAGTCACTATCTTACTTCAGAGAACCGGCGATGTTTTGAAGAAACAGGGTTTGAATTTGAGATGGCTCAGTAAACGTCCTCACATTTTTTGAAGCATTCTGCCCGAGCTTGAAGGCAGACTTAACGCCGACGTCGACGCTGTTCGAATCTGAATCGAATAGAATTTTCTCTAATACCCCTACAGAGGGTTCATTTTTCAATCAACTTCTGTAAAGAGGGGAGTTATCAGCAAAAATACGGTACTAAGACTATGTGCACGGGCTCAAGCCTGAACCGGTCCGGGCACGAGGGTCTTGAACTTCGGATCAGGCTGAGTACTGTTAGCCTCGCCGGTGACTCTTTCTTGGTAGTCTGGCATTTGTAAACAAGCAGAACACTTGAAGTCACTTCTACATGCTTTTTTTGGCTTTCGATGTGAACCGAAAGGGCCCCTTAGATTCCCAGTTTTGACTTTTCTCCGAATCAGTCATGGGATTCGCCCGTATTCGCCAAATCGAATGCGTCGTTTACCCGAACAAACAGGCAAAGTAATGGTTACTAATGCTTAGGTTATTTTTGTTTGCGCTTCCTCGTTTTACGCCTCACAAATAATCTGTCGCGGCGAAATGACAAAACATAATGACTCTTATCAGTAGCCAAAGTGCTAGGGTACCACTCGATATTAGCAATAAACCGTGACCGCTTTTGATGAACAAAGCAAAACAACTGTTAGCAGCGCCCAAATCTACGTCCACACCCTCCTTCCGCGCTGCAGAATGATCGCGATTGGCGCTATTTCGATTGAGCTTTCCGAGGAATCAGTACTGAACGGCGTCGCCGATGCCCACACAGTTTAGACCATAATTCGCAACGTCCTCTCCAAAGAATGTGGCAACCCAGCGGACGAAGCCGACGTCACCACCCAAGCCGAACTGAAGTAGATCTCTTCGACGCATTTAGTGTGTGCTAAAGCTGTGCTGGTTTCAGGGAAATGGCACGCGTTCTGCTGGACCTCGTTAAGAGTGGCGCCTCATGGGAGGTAGGTGCCACGGCTTGACTGAGCCGTTTGTTCAGTGCGATCTGCATTGGACTCAGCTGAATGGCATTTGTGCTTATATTTACGGACCAGAACCCCATTTATTGAATTAGCTAGTTCGGTGAGCCGGAGTCTTGAAGGGCAAAAGAGGGCACTCATGAATAGTTTGGGACTTAACGCTGAACTCGTGAAACGCGAATTGAAAGAATAATTTAAGGAACAAGGGCCAAGGAGACCGAACTGCACGGCACTTTTCAAGAAATAAAGTGAACAGAAATGCTCTCTTAGTTCAAACTGACCGGTAGTTCCGTTAATGACATCGCACAGCGACGTAATACTCGACAGGCTTTGCCTGACCAACGGCGCAACTTTGAGCCGTACTCCGGTAAGCGTCGATATCTGCTACTACGATGTACTTAGAGAGCACGCCCGTCCCCCTCCTTTCATGAATCTGTCGTACCAGTATGACCAGGGATGGGCGGTCTTGGTCTTGGTCCCGGTATCCCGGTGGTTTTAGTCTTGGTCTTGGTCTTGATCGTCGAAAAATGTCCGCCCATCCCTGAGTATGACACCATGCTAAGGGAGGTAAGACGTTCCCGAAAGGGTTACAAACGACTGTGACCGTCACTTCAAGCCGTAAAGCAACCCGAAACCGTCGAATTCATTGCGGCCTTACGGAAGGCAGCTAAATTGTCCCCCTATAATTATCTCCCCGCTTGCATGCGAATAGCAAAATTACCTCCGCCCTCTAATTATCCACCGGGGGACAATTAGCCCGTCCATTATGCGTTATTTACAAGCATTTTCATTCTTGACGTGCCTCTTTTAAGCTGTTTTGGGACGGCACATGAAGAAAGCGACCCAAATTTAAAAGTTCCGAACCTACAATGGTGTTATTCAGCGATACGCAAGACAGCACATGATTGCAGCCGCACGTGGCCGACCCATCGTGGATTTCCCGGAACTTCCAGAAGTCGGCTCGGATTGGATACCCGATTTGGCGGTGACAGGCGCCGCAAGTCGCAGCACCGGGCCGACATTGAGCAGTTCCTTCTCGGGAATTTCATCGACGTCGGTGTCCGGTTCAACCACGTCTGCGACCAGGCCAAACCAACCGCGATGCAATCGTTGCCACGTGATCCAACAATTTTGTTCTTGTGGTCCATGGTAGACCCATCGCCAGATCGGCGGCGCGTCCAAAATCGGCGTCTGGATTGGGGTCCCAAACCGTCTTCGGGTCTGAGCCGGAAGCAAACTCCTGTTTTTTTGTACTTTCTCTGCTTAAACAGAGAACTCTCTGCTTTCATGTATTTTTGGATTACATGTTTATGTTGTAGCCGATGATGTTTTTCAGCCGATAACGTTAACGGCTAGCCGGAAACGTTAACGGCTGAACCTTCAGCCGGAAACGTTAACGGCTAGCCGGAAACGTT
>JNEY01000282.1:137511-150874 GCA_020875895.1 Aphelenchus avenae
CACGATCGGCTAGCCGATATTGTTAAAAACACGGTTGGCTAGCCGATAATGTTAAAAAAACAATATCGGCTGAAATTTCAGCCGATACTGTTAAAAAACATGATCGGCTAGCCGTTAACGTTATCGGCTAGCCGATCATGTTTTTTAACAAGATCTGCTGAAATTTCAGCCGAAAACGTTTCCGGCTAGCCGTTAACGTTTCCGGCTGAAGGTTCAGCCGTTAACGTTTCCGGCTAGCCGTTAACGTTATCGGCTGAAAAACATCATCGGCTACAACATTTATAAAGGACCGTAAATGTTGAAATGTAAAACGTGTGTTCTTGTCTAGTGAGCGTAAGCTTAAAGCCTATGAACGATATACACTTTCCTTCGATTTATTTCACTTATCGCGATGATGTGGGTTAGAATCCAGCACCCGAACAGTGATGTGCATTCATCATGATGTCCATCACGTGATGTCACCATTCATCATCATCATCACGATGATGATGATGTCCATCACGTTGTACGAATCGGCTTCATCGTGATGAAAATTCATGTTGATCGTGATGTGATGAGAATTCAGTTCATCATCATCACGTAATTTTCATCGCATCATGACCAAGTTGAACTTTCATCATGATATGATGATGATGGTGATGTTCATCACGAAAATCCGAAATGCACAACACTGCACCCGAACCATTGTACGGGCCATACCCGACTGTAGCATCTGTTACAGCGGAGAGCCTCTATAGTAGGCTGAGTTTGTAAGTTTTCTTTCGTGCCAATTTGCCTAAAGGCGCCCAGTCCCGGCACCCAGCGCAGCGTTGCAGCTAGGTTCTATGCCCGTCGGGTAGGTTACGAGCTTTAGACTTAATGTATAATTAAAACCTACTCCCCCCGGGACCCGCTGTCCGCCGACAAATTCCCCTTGGTATACCCCTTACCATATTTTTCACCCAAAGCACCGAACTACGAGAACTGAATTGGCTCATTTATAGTGTTAAACCTGCCCGAAACAGTAATTTTACAAACGATGCAGGCACCTACGAACTTAAGCAACTTCAATGAGAAGTAAGCAAGGTTCGAAGGTCGTCGGCCAGCCCAAACGAAACATGGAGAAATGCCGTGCTGTCATTCAGCATTGGTATTGTTTCACGAACTTGTCGTAAACGGGCAGTACGTGTGAATATTGCTTAGCTGCATAAAAAGGAGGTCCTTCAGCATCGCGTCGCCTGAGTCTGCTGAACTCTGCGCGACTTCGGAGCGACTGCGGCTGTACAAGAAGCCCGAGGTTTGAGAGTACGCGCGAAATGGTGTTTGGTGTGCACGTAAATAAGAGAAGCCCGATTAGGGTGTGAGACAGAAGTGCAAGACACAGTTTTCGACACTCAAGGCGGCGTAAATAAGAGAAGCCCGATTAGGGTGTGAGACAGAAGAGCATGACACAGTTTTCGACACTCAAGGCGGATTGTGAGCTAATGTCAAACAGTCCATGCAGAGAGTATGCAGATCGTGTTGCTCTTCCTTTTCGCGACCGCGCGGAAAAATTATTTTGCTTCAGGAACCTATAGCCGTTTTGTGAGTTTTATGACGAATGTTGATGCGTGCATTACCGACATACTGAAACATTCCTGCTGGGTTGCTGACTAAAGGCCTAGGGTGCCCTTGTCGTTGTCGTCATCCCATGCGGCATGCATGTCGGTCGATTTTTTTTCGTTGCGCCCACTCAGCGCATTTGGAATCACATTTTATGAGTCAAAATGGGAATGCAAGTGCGCCAAGGTCATGTCGAAATATTTCTCTGGAGAACTGGCGTAAGGCTGCTGACCGCCAGCTTGTCGTCGCCCATCCACCCAACATGCTGGTGTATCGATTCGCGTGAGTCATCGCGTGCTGGCGAGCTATCGACCCATTCCACAAAGGTTGCTTCTGTGAGCAGGCTGTTTATCGCGCTTGTTGATTTCCGAATATTCGTCCGCTTCCATTTGTCATTGTACTTGTTGTTATGGATCCGCGGAGCCAAGAAAAGTGTGATATTGGGTTAGACCGAACGTATGTCATTATTTATGGGCACCGAAATTACTCCGTTAACTTGAGAAAAATACAGGCCTATTAAAATAGGCCAGTTCTTTAAAGACACCTTCGCTTTTGCCGCGTGAACGATTAAACTTTCGACAGGTTCTTCCTTCGATTCTTAGATTCCCTTCATTCTTCGAACTTGTGCTACATTCATGCCCGGCAAGTGTCGCCCAATTTCGTCCAGCGAAAGTGAACGGGACGTCTCGACTTCAACCAAGAAGTCGATCATCCTGAGCGCCGAAACCGCCGACTGCCCCTTTAAGGCCAGCAGCGTCCTGCTCAAGCCGGAATTGTCTGACGTGCAGTTCAGCGTCGTCGACAACCAAGAGGTGCGTGCACAATGCACCGTCTCAAATTCCCAGGGGCCCCATGCTACTTCTTCGGTAGACGTTTCCACCAAATGCGGTCCTCTAAGAGCTAAAGAATTGCCAAAAAACCAACATCGATCAGCCGTTGTTTAGCAGTCGAAGCTCTTCCACGCCCATAAGCTAGTGTTGGCCGTCGCTTCGGACGTGTTCAAGACGATGTTCTTCGGCAGCGTGTCCCAAGAGACCCCAGTGGCCATCAAGGACACCAACCCAGCGGCCTTCGAAGCGTTCCTCAGGTAACCACGGCCAAGCACAAAAACAAGTTGTTGCAACGAATTGTGTCGCTCTTTAGATTCGTCTACACGGGCACGACGACGATCACCGAAGCAGACGTCTTTCCGCTTCTGTACCTGGGAAAGAAGTACATGGTTGAAAGCCTGGTGAAGGTTGTCATGAACCATCTGGAAAAGTGCATAACCTCAGAGAACGTCGGACAGCTCGTGCTCACCGGCCAGGACTTCCTCGACGACGCTCCACCAAAGTAGGAAATTACCGGACATATCGAGTTATCTATTTTGCAGATTTTGGAAGAGCGCCGAGCGCCATGGAGAAGCTCTCTTGAAGTCGGAGGAGTTCCTTCAGCTCCGAAAGGATGCCGTCCAGGCATTGGTGCTGCGCGAGCTTGAAGTAGAAGAGAACGTCGTATACGACAAAGCCGTCGCCTGGGCTACGGCCGAATGTGCTCGGTAAGGCGCTCCTAATTCATCCAGTTCTGTACACGCCAACATTCTAATCTGGTGCGAACCATTCTAGTAACCAGCTGCCGATCGATGGTGAAACGCTTCGAAATGCGCTTGACGGCATCCTTCACCTCGTGAGATTCCCCACGATGACTACGGAAGAATTTGCGGGAGGTCCAGCTGGTGAAGCCGTGCTCACAGCAGAGGTCGGACTAGCCCACCATATTCTCAGTTTAGCATGAGTTTTAGGAGAAGGTGCAAGTCTTCAGGTGGTTTGCGGGTGCCATCCCGCAGTCCATCTTTTCCGATACGCCACGGTTCGCTGGGCAAGCCTACGCCTGCGAGCGCCTTACATCCAGGTAAGCCTTACATTCTCACCCATTCGCCAAAATGCGCCACTAAGGCATGGAAAAGCTGTTTTATAATTAATAATTTTTAATAATTTAACATATAGTTTGTCAAGAAGCCTTGATGAGTGTGTTCGGCGAGACTTTCCGGAACATGGAGACCTAGAACTCCAGAATTGGATTCGGATTCGGAAATTCGGTGGTTTTCGCTTCGCTTCGGATTCGGATTCGGTTTGCCAAAATTCAACCGAATTTCCGAATCTTTTCGGGCCGCCCGCTACATGTAAAATCTGGCCCGCCGCAGGCGATAACCAACGAAATTTTAGCGGAAAATTTGACTAATATAGTGAAAAATTCATCGGTCGGCGCCTAGCGGCGGGCAATTTTATCTAGTGTATGTGTGTTGGGGGCGTGAATGTGTTGTACTTTTGCACCTTGGTTTTGATCATAATTAAAACCTGCTGCTTCGGATTCGGATTCGGAAATTCGGTGGTTTGTGCTTCGGATTCGATTCGGATTCGGTTTTGAAATTTCTGAAGATTCGGATTCGGATTCGGTTTTATTTTTGAAAGTCCCCAGCCCTGCTCCAGAACGGCGAGACGGACGCAAGCGCGTGGTAAACTGAATACGAGCTTTTGTTTTTCCCAGTTTGTGCGGTCTCAATGAGGCGTATGGGTTTTGCGCGAAATCTGGCAGCGACGCAGACATCTACAACCAAGCAGTGGATGTGATCTTAATCATAGTGACAACCAGGTTTTAGGATGGGTCCGTGGAGCATCAACGGGACAACGGAGGCTATCGACTTTTCCGCCAGCCGAGCCATTAGCGTCACTGGCCTCGGCACCTGCGAGTTCTCTGTTGTACGCGACCTCTACCACTTTCACTCTGATTCGGCTTTGTACACCGTACGCTACGAATAGTGCAAATTTTACTAATTGAAGATGTTTAGATCGTAGCCACGTTGGCACATGGCTCCGTCGTACTGGCGACGAAATCATCGACCGGAACTGTTAGTCAGTTCTCGAGACCCATTTCGATCAACTTCGACAAGCCGATAAAAGTAATTGCCAGTAATGCGTCGAAGCCAACTTCTATTCGATGGGTTTAGATCGACGCCAACAAGCGCCATACAGCGACGGTGGTAGTGACTTGGTCCCAACACCTACTACGGAGGCAACGGCACCTCAAGCGCGACGGTCGCCACGAAGAGGGGCGACGTCGTCTTCAGCTTCATGCAGTCGGACGTGTCTTCGAACACGACTGTTGCTCAGGGCATGATCCCGCAGATCCACTTCCGTTTTTAAAATCGAGCAAGAACCAATGTAATCTCATTCGGCAAGGAGTTGTTTTGTTAGCCCACGTTTTCTTGCTGTATCAGGTCTTAGTAAAACGCACCGCGGAATAGTGCAAGCGTCAATTCCGTATTTCCGCTAGCTGAACCTTATTTTTGCGATCATGTGTGTTCGCTAGCTGAATTTCTTTATCGTGACTGTCGTGAACGTGCCCAAAGTGCAGGCGCTATGCCACCTACCTTACGAACAGCTCAACTTGCGCATGAGGGTAGCTACCTCTTCGGCCAGAGAGAGGGCGCTGTTTGGAAGCGTCGTTGGAATTGTAGAGGGTGACATGCTAGATTCCCTTGGCCTCGGCAATGGCAACGCCTCAAAGCATAAAGATGACAAAGAAGAAGAAGATAAAAGAAGAAGAGTACTGCGTTTTCTGCCGCGACATGCTTGCTCGTCGATCTGCGTTTTCCAGCGACGTATAATCGGGGCCGGAAAGTCTTTCGTGAACCCTCACTCATGAAGCTCAAAACTGAATTTGAAACGACATTCGGTCTATCACTGATTTTTGCGCCTTTGAAATCGCAATTGATCGTAACGATAAGAGATGCCATTACACTAATCATCATGACGAAATAGGTTGTTGTTCTGTATAGCCAAGAGAAAGCCTGCCGAGCGTCATTGTTGTTGTCATTCCCTCCGACGTGCTTCTCCGTCGATTTCCTGGGTAGCGGTGACTTATCGCTTTTGAAATTAAAATGCTATGAGTAAAAATTACGAAGGCTAGTGCACTAAAAGAACTTGATGAAATATTTGTTCTGGTTCTGGTTTGCAGACGGAAAGCCTCTTCGTCGATTGTTGTTGTCCATCCACTGCGACCCGCTGGCGCGTTGTCGGTTCGTCTGAGTCACCGCATGTCAGCGAGCTATCGATCCATTCCAGAAAGTTCGTTTCTGCTTGGAGGCTGTTTATCGCGTCTTGCAGCATGTTGACAACATGTTGACATGAGACAACATGTTGAGTTACCCATTTCCTTAGCTTTCAGTTGGACAGTACTTTTGTTAGGATGGTTCCGCGAAAGCGAAATAAACAAGCGAACTTTCTTGACAAGCCTACGTAATTATGTACTAACCGCAGGTTCCTTTCTCGATGTTTTCGAAAGAGCTAGCATGTTAAGTTGGATAAATGCGTTCGTGACTTATGGAAAGATATATCCTTGTCATTTATCGCGCGAACTACCGGACTTACGCCAGTTCTTTAGATTCTCTTCATTTTTCGAACCTTTTGCTACGCCATTCGAACTTTGCGTTGGTCCACGAGGAGCTGAAGGAGACGACATCAATCAAGATGCCAATCGTCCTTAGCGTCGAAACCGCCGAATGCCCATACAACTCAGCAGCTTTCTGCTCAAGCCGGAACTATCGGACGCGCAGATCAGCGTCGCAGACAAGCAAATGGTTCGTGGCTGGTCCTTTGAGTCCTTTTGTCATAGATTTCTCTACTACGCCTAAAGGCCACGCTCTGAAATGCCTTTGGACCCCATGCCAAATTTTTGCGGTGTTTCTTCCACAAAACTTGTTTTACATTGACTAAATGTGCTGACAATAACCAACGCAAAGCTGCCGCCGTTTAGAAGCCGAAGCTTTTCCACGCCCACAAGGTGTTTTGGCCGCCGCTTCGGACGTGTTCAAGACGATGTTCCTTGGCAGCGTGCCTCAAGAGAACCCATTGGTCGTGAAGGACTCCACCCCGGCTGCCTTCGAAGCTTTCCTGAGGTAAGCATAGTCGTGTGCAGTGCTTTGAGGCCTCTTATACCTTGGTTTTTGAATTATTGTTCTTAAGAAACCTTCTTCTGGGCTATCGTACACAACGCCCAAAGCTTTGAACTGGTAAAGGCCTTTGGGAAGTACGCTTAGAGTTTACAGGACGGATAACTCGATAACTCGACAGGAAATTCTCAGCTCATAGACATTGGAATCAAGCCGCACAGAGGAATGCCATTTTGTTGTAACTGGGAGGTTATTCAGATTCATCTACACGGGCACGACGACGATCACAGAGGTCGACGTGTTCCCGCTGCTGTACCTGGGAAAGAAGTACATGGTGGGAAGCCTGGTCAAGGCTGTGATGAATCACCTCGAGGAGGGCATAACCTCAGAGAGCGTCGGACAAATCGTGCTCGCCGGCCAGAACTTCCTTGACGATGCTCCGCCAAAGTAAACATTTACACATGATGTTGTGATTAATCTATTCTCCAGATTCAGGGACAGCGTCGAGGCCCACGGGGAAGCTCTGCTACAGTCGGACGAATTCTTGCAACTTCGAAAGGACACCGTGCAGGCATTGATTCAGCGTGAACTGCCAGTCGAAGAAAAGCTCATCTACGACAAGGCCGTGGCCTGGGCCAAGGCTGAGTGTGCTCGGTAAGTTGCATGTTATTCATCCGGCGATGTGAATCTTCGAAACTAGTTTCAGATGTGGTTTCCTTCACCTCCCGATAAAGCGCAAGGGATTCTTCCAGCGTGATATTAGTGATATCCAGTTCTAGAAATCAACTACCGACAGATGGTGAAACGCTTCGAAATGCGCTTGAGGGGATCCTCTGTCTAGTGCGATTCCCCACAATGACCGCAGAAGAATTCGCCAAAGGTCCAGCGGGACAAGCAGTTCTCACAGACGGGGTAGTCGGACTAACCCTTGACCACGAATATCGGAGTTTTAGGAGAAGGTTCAACTCTTCAGATGGTTCGCGGCAGCCATTCCGCAGTCGATCTTTCCCGATACGCCACGGTTCGCTGGGGAAGCCTACGTCTGCGAGCGTTTACAATTAAGGTAATGTCCTTACACCTAGCTTGCCCACTAAAAACCTCAAATGCTTGAGTCGCGGTTCGTCGATCGGCACTGAGTACACAGAGGCCATCGAATTTTCGGTCAGCCGAGCAATTAGTCTCACTGGCTTCGGTGCATATGGCTACTACAACAACGGCCAAGCGCTGGGTCGCAGTTATACCGTAAGGTACGAAGACGGCAAACGGTAGTAAACGGATTTCTCTAGATCGTGGCAAAGTTGGCGCTTGGACCTGTCGTTCTGGCGACGAAGGAGCTAGCCGGAACGATCGATCAGACCCCGCATACAATTCCCATCACTTTCGATAAGCCCATAAAAGTAACTTATCAGGCATGCGCAAGTCTGAAAAATTCGACTGTTTTCAGATTGACGCCGCTAAGCGCTACACCGCATCGCTCGTAATGACTGGTCCCAACACCTGCTGCGGATACCAGGGCACCTCAAGCAAGACGGTCCCCACGAAGAAGGGCGACGTCGTCTTCAACTTCGTGCAGTCCGACTTGTCTACTGGGTACACAACTGTTGCCTACGGCCAGGTTCCGCAAATCCTGTTCCGCGTCTAAAATGCAAAAGGGCAACAATAAGAGTTCTCTCACCGTTGTAAGCAGTAACCTTGTTACGCAACATAGCACATGTTGTCCGTCTTCTTCCTGCTTCGGCAATTCCAATAAAACTCCCTGCATTTCTCGTTTGGACCACTTAAGATTAGTGTCAGACTGTTCACTCAAATTCGGAAATTGCAGGCCTATGGCGGCGTGGTAATAGTTCGGACCACGGGTAACGACTTGCCTGCCGGCTAGTGTTTCGGTGACTGCCAAGTTCACTGAACCGATGAACTAAACTGAACTGAATTGAGCTTCGGTTCAATTCAGTTCAGCGGGAAAAATTCCTGTTCGCAACTGCAGCTTACTATATCTAGAGGGTTTACGCTTAACTTTACCTTTAACTTCAGAGGGATTACGTTTTTTACTTTAACACAGATTGTGACCGTTGTAAACTCAGGACCGTCCGCCGCCCATGTTGAAGTGACAGCGTGTTCCTTATTCGCCTATAAAAGCTAGTTTTGGGCCAGCACGGAGGAGTCATTAGCAAGCGCTTTGTACCTACTTCCTAAATTTTTTCTTCACCGAAGGTCCCACTTACCTATCGGCGGCTTTCAAATTTTTGCGATGAACTGCCAAGTTCGCCGAACTTTAGTGAACTGAACTGACTGAGCTCGTGCTCCAGTTCAATTCAGTTCATCGCAAATAATCCCAGTTCATCGGAAACATTACTTCAGTCCAGTCCAGCTCGTCGGCGAACACGAATATTGCTCAGGGCAGATCCGGGTAATCCTATTCCGCGTCTAAGATGCAAGGGGCTAGAATCAGATTTCTCTCACCCTTGTAAACAGTAACCTCGTTCTGCATGATATGCACTTGTTGGCCGTCTTCTTTCTGCCTTGGTAATTCTAGTAAAGCTCTTGCATTTCTCCTTTTGGATCACTTAAAGATAGTGTCAAGGAATAAACGAACGTTCTCCAAAATTCGGAAATTGTAGACCCATAGCGGCGTGGAGATACTCTGCACCACTGGTAACGGCTTCCCTTCAGGCGTATAGCTCTATTAAATAAAACATAGAATGGGCATCACGATTTTTGGACGCTATGCTTGACGGGTTTTCCGAGCAGTTCTCACTCATTTTCTACGGTTGGATGGAAGCGTCATTGCGATGCAGACGGCTTGTTCCCTTGGTCCCGGCAATGGCAACACATAGGTAGCACCGTTTTAGCGCTTTTGGGAAAAGTATGAGTAAAAATGACGAATGCTAGTGCACTAACGGACAGACGAAATATTTCCTCTGGTGTACCGACGGAAGGCCTGCTGAGAGCGTCTGATAAGACTGACCGCAGTGACTTTACCGTAATGGTCCTGTATAGGCCAAAAAAAGGAAAAACTCACACGACCAGCTGAGCAACCCGTCCATACCGTACAGAATTGGCTCGGCTAGCGTTCTCGTAAAAATCCACTCTTCGCGTGAATTATTACATGTTTCGGCTTAGATTTACTTCATTCTTCAAACCTTTTGCTATCTGCATTCGCGTCGAACTTCGCAGCACTCTTCTGCAAGCACCTGAAACAGACTTCGACGGAAATGTCCATCACTCTACGCGCGAGAACTGCCCAATGCCCCGTACAACTCAGCACTCTTCTGCTCAAACCGGAACTGGCGGACGTGCAGATCAGCGTCGTCGGCAATCAAAAGGTTCGTCCATGAAAAAGGCCAAGCTTTTGTGACCACTTCGACTAAGCCTACCAGCGGTATGGGAAAGGGCGGAAACGCAAAATATTTCATCGTCCGCTAGTGGGTAGTGCCCTGGATTCCCCGTACTAGTTTTTGACAGGCGCGTTCTCCTCCTGAGTAAGTGGCTTTCCAGCAGTTAAAACGTTCACACAACGGCAAACGGAGAGCTGCCCTCGTTCAGAAGCCGACGCTGTTCCACGCCCACAAGCTGGTGCTGGCCGTCGCCTCGGAGGTGTTCAAGACGATGTTCTTTGGCAGTGTGCCTCAAGAGAACCCGGTCGTCGTCAAGGACTCCAATCCAGCGGCTTTCGAAGCGTTCCTCAAGTAAGCATAGTCGTAGCAATGTGGCCAACTTTTTTCGGTCATTTAAAATTGTTGGCCCTACATATCTCCCGTCCCCGAGGTCTCAAGGGCCTCGGTCTCAGACTAAGAACCACGTATGTTTGTTAAAGCAAGATTTATAAGCTGTGGGACCCTTTAGTTTCGTCTACAAGGGCACGACAACGATCACCGAGGCAGACGTCTTCCCGCTTCTCTATCTGGGGAAAAAGTACATGGTGCAAAGCCTGATCACGGTCGTCATGAACCATCTGGAGAGGTGCATAACCTCCGAGAACGTCGGACAAATCGTGCTCGCCGGGCAGAATTTCCTCGACGACGCTCCGCAAAAGTAAAACTGTTCCAGAAGCTTTCTGTGTTTGATCTAAGTTTAGATTCTGGGAGAGCGTTGAGAGTAACGGAGAAGCTTTGCTGCAGTCTGAAGAGTTTCTGCAGCTTCGGAAGGACACCGTGCATGCGCTGGTTCGGCGTGGACTGGAAGTCGAGGAGACGTTCCTCTACGACAAGGCCGTCGCTTGGGCTAAGACTGAGTGTGCTCGGTAAGCTGCCTGCCATTCGTCCGATTGTTCTAGGTAGATTGGGTCCCGGTACACAAAGCTAAGAACTGGTCGCTAAGCCGGTACACATATTATGATTTGACGTTCCTAAGCCTAAGCTTAACCGCGTACAGCCCCCCCCATTAACCGCGTACTAAACTGCACAAACGCATGTTTTAGCATCCCCAAGGCCACTACAGAATATGTTAATCTATCGGGACATAATTTACGCGTTACCTTCTTCAAGCATTTATTCCGTTCATTTTCGCTATGTTCGCTGGTCCACCGCTAAGTTTATTTACGCGTACATTCCCGATTTCTAGGAATCAACTCCCGGTCGACGGCGAAACGCTTCGTAATGCGCTTGAAGGCATCGTTGAACACATTCGATTCCCCACCATGACGGCAGAAGACTTCGCCCGAGGCCCAGCAGCGGAAGCGGTGCTCACGGCAGAGGTAACAGTAACCCACCTTTTTGCCAGTATAGTGTGCGCTTTAGGAGAAAGTTCACGTCTTCAGTTGGTTCGCGGCCGCCATTCCGCAAACGATCTTTCCGGATACGCCACGCTACTCCGGGGAATACGTCTGCGAGCGGATGACGCCCAGGTAATTTCGATCCGAAAACACGGTGCGTTGAAAGCATGGAAAAGATGTTCTATTGTTAGGCTGCATGTATATCCTTTTCCGGAACTTCAGTCTTATAGGTGAGGTGGTGAGATTCGGCTTCTGTTTCTGGGGATGATAGCCTGTGCGAATTTAGATTCGTCTACACGGGCACTGCGACGATCACCGAAGCAGAAGTGTTTCCACTTCTGTACCTCGGAAAGAAGTACATGGTGCGCAGTCTGGTCAACGTTGTCATGAACCATCTGGAAGGGTGCATAACCACCGAGAACGTCGGACAGCTCGTGCTCAGCGGTCAGGACTTCCTCGAGGATGCTCCGCCAAAGTCGGAAATTGCGGATTATAGAGCTTATTACTTATTTTCAGATTCTGGGAGAGCGTTGAGAGTAACGGAGAAGCTCTCCTAAAATCTGGAGAGTTCCTGCAGCTTCGGAAGGACACCATGCATGCGCTGGTGCAGCGTGAACTGGAAGTCGAGGAGACGTTCCTCTACGACAAGGCAGTCGCCTGGGCCCAGACTGAGTGTGCTCGGTAAGATACCGTCATTCATCCGATTGTTCTAAGTAGATTGGGTCCCGGTACAAAAAGACTCGAACTGATCACTAAGCCGGCAAACAGTATGATTCGACGTTCCTAAGCCTAAGCTTAACAGCATACTAAGCCGGCACCACCAGCTAAGCCGGCATTAGCGCTAAGACTGAATATTACAGAAAATTTGGTTCGTTTTCCTTTGAGCCAACTTAGCGGTACCGGTCGACGAATTAAGCTCAATTTGTTTAAGCGCACATTCCCGATTTCTAGGAATCGACTCCCGATCGATGGCGAAACGCTTCGTAACGCGCTTGAAGGCGTCGTTGAACACATTCGATTCCCCACCATGACGGCAGCAGACTTCGCCGAGGCCCAGCAGCGGAAGCGGTGCTCACCTCAGAGGTAATCGTAACCCACCTTTTAGTCAGCATAGTGTGAGCTTTAGGAGAAAATCCAGGTCTTCAGTTGGTTCACCGCAGACATTCCGCAGGCAATCTTTCCCAGTACGCCGCGCTACGCTGCGGAAGGCTACGTTTGCGAGCGCCTACAGTGTAATTCCCTTCCAACAATGTGTGATAATGCCAATTTGGTTTAAGGTACGACATACGGGACGTCAGTGGGACGAAGGAGGCCATCGATTTTTCAGTCAGTCGAGCACTTAGTGTCACTGGTCTTGGCGCGTACGGCTTCTACGACGACGGCTATCATAGTAGTGGCTCCGTACGCTAGGAAGAATGCAAACTGCGGTGAAAAGGTGCACTTCAGATCGTAGCAAAACTGTCACTGGGCTCGATCGTACTGGCGGAGAAAGAGTTAACCGGAACGAGCGCATATTCGCAGACCATTTCCGTCAACTTCGACAAGCCCGTTAAAGTAAGTCGCCCTGCATGCACTCATTTTAACCGTTATTTGATGAATTTCTAGATCAAAGCCAACGAGCGCTATACGGCATCGATCGTAGTGACCGGACCGCAGACCTACTACGGAAGCCAGGGCACCTCAAGCAAGACGGTCTCCACGAAGAAAGGTGGGGTCGTCTTCAACTTCGTGCAATCCGGCTCGTCCACGAACACCAGTATTGCTCAGGGCCAGATCCCGCAGATCCACTTCCGACTTTAAAATGAAGTCGGACACGAAACACACGTGTGCCGCACCATTTTAAACGCAATCTTATTCCTAGTTTTCTTGTTACCCCGCACGTTGTTTTGCTGAATGAGTAATCTCAATAAGACTCACCGCGGAAGTCATTTCCGTGTACGGTATCTGCTTTCTGAATCTGATGATTCACGCTCTAGACGAAATGAACACCACTCTTCAACGTTTTTTTCGCCAAGGGACCGACTGGCCAGCCTGTCCGACAACGCTCAAACCGATCGACCTGTGGGACAACCAGGGGTCTCAAAACCCCCCGGAATTCCGGGGGTACCCCCGGATTTTGACCGTTTGCCCCGGATTTTCAT
>JNEY01000283.1:26145-39871 GCA_020875895.1 Aphelenchus avenae
CTCAGAACTTCAAGCAGCAGCCCTCAGAACTTCAAGCAGCAGCCTTCAGAACTTCAAGCAGCAGTCCTCAGAACTTCAAGCCGCAGCCCTCAGAACTTCAAGCAGCAGTCCTCCGACTTCAAGCCGCATCCCTCAGAACTTTAAGCAGCAGACCTCTGAACTTCCCGCATCAGTCCTCAGAACTTCCAGCATCAGTCCTCAGAACTTCAAGCCGCAGTCCTCAGAATTTCAAGCAGCAGTCCTTAGAACTTCATGCAGCAGTCCACAGACTTCAAGCAGCAGTCCTCAAGACTTCAAAGCTGCAATCCTCAAAGCTTCTATCGCACTACTCTGAGCTTTCTGCTCACTCCGCAAAGCTTTCTGCTGACTCCTCATATCTTATATTCGATTATTCTGAGCTTTCTGCGGACTCCTCAAAGCTTCGATCCGACTACTCTGAGGATTGAGAGCTTATGTCTCAAGGTATTGGAACTTAGAGCTTCAAGCGGACTACTGAGAGCCTACAGCGGACTACTCAGAGCTTCAAAAGGACTACTCAGAGCCTCGAGCGGACAGCTCAGCAGCTTCAAGCAGATACACCGAGATTCAAGCGGGGCTGTTCAGACTTTAAAACGATTGGATTTAGAGCTCGAAATGATTGGATTCAGGGCTTAAAACGGTGGGCTAAGAACTTAGATCTGAGAGTATTGTAATAGACAAGACGTGTTATCTCAACCAGTCGTGCCGCGCGTAGCGCGGCAGCCCTGCTAGTTTCCTATTTACTACCCAGATTGTGCGATATTTTCAGTTTTGCGGTTAGTAACCAAATTAAGCAATTCCATGTGTCCGCAACACGCCATCACGCCATTGAGGCAATTGATTGATTTGGCCTGTTGAGCAAGCACAGCGAGCTACGTGCTCCATGAGGGCCTAGACAGGTTCCATCGAGGATTGGAACCCGGAAGTATCCCGTTTTGGGCGAATTTTTTAGCCACCGCGGCATGGGAAAAGCTGCGCAAACTCCAATGCTCAAGGGTCACATCGCCTTTAGTCGAACGTGCGTGACTGCGTCCGGAAATGCGGCAGAAGCGCGAAGCTGTACCAACATCGACCGCGCCTAGAACAATAGAGAGATCTCGATCGTCGGCGTCGCGAGTCTCCTAAATCGCTTTCAACAATGGAATTCGGCCTCGGTTTTTGTGAGTGGATTTATGTGGGATTGCACCCGAGATTAGTCTTTTTAAGCTCTGAAATCCGCTCAGAATTGGTATCCTGTCAACGTGCAAGCTTGACGAGGCCCTAAGCTGCATAGGTTCCTAATGTCGGATGTAATTGACCGACGGCTAATTTTACCTTTTTAGCGATGGGTAAACTCCTTCTACTAGCCGCCCTAGCGGCTGCGTTCGTCGCAGGACATTGCGGTAAAATCGAGGCGCAAATCGGCAAGCCACTCGAGGATGGTCAGTTTACCTTCTATGGCGCTTCCGGAAAAGGAGCCTGCGGCATCGAGGTGACCGAGTACTCGGCCGCCGTCTCGGGCGAGCTCTGGGACCCAAATGCGCAGTGGGTTCCGTCGAACTACCCGGATGGTCGCTACATCCTGGACGATCCCGTCTGCAAGGGCATTTGCGTGAAGGTCACTTACAAGGGAAAGACGTATGATCTCAAGCTCTCACAATGTTCTTACTGAATGTTTCAGGGCCGTGTTCCCTGCGGATAACAAGTGTCCCGAGTGTCATCCGGAACATGTGGACCTCTCGGAGAAGGCGTTCCTGTGCCTGGAACCGCTCGGTGGAACCGTCGGTATCGCCACTCCAGCGACCATCGAATACCTCTTCTGCAACACGACTAAGGTACGCTTATTGCTATGCGTCCACTCTAACTGATTATAAAAGCAGGAAATTAGCTTGTGTGCATGCGGGTACGAACTAGGAACCACAAAAAATGAGACCGCGTTTTCGTTCGTGGCCACTATCGCATTCGCAATCAGTTCGTTTGCTCCAAAAAAGTCAAACGAGCCGAATAAAAAAAACTTGAGTTTCAACTTTTATTTAGGTTAATACCGACTGCGCAACGACTTCGGAGCCGCCCAGCTCGGGACCACCTAGCTCCGGCCCGTCCCCTCCAAGTTCCACCCCTTCACCGCCCAGCCCAACAGCAGCACCGCCATCTGGCCCATCCCCACCGTCGTCCGGTGGTGGTCTTAACGCCAGGGATCCGCCGTATGGACAGTTGTCGGTGACTGGAACACAGCTGGTAGACAGCAGCGGCAATCCAGTGCAACTACGAGGAATGTCGCTCTTCTGGAGTCAGGTAAGAAGCACGAGGTCCTAACTTCTAGAAACGAAGGAACTGTCCGTGCGCATTAATGTAGAGGAGTATAGCTTGAACATCATGTGCATGACTTACTCGTCACATTTTAGTGGATGGGTCAGTACTGGACGAAGGAGGTGGTCCAGCTCCTTAAGTGTTCGTGGAACGCCAACGTAGTTCGTGCCGCATTGGCAGTTGATCAAGGCGGCTACCTCACCAACAAGGACGCTGAGCTGGCTAAGCTTCGGGCGGTCGTCGAAGGAGCTATTGAAGGTACACTGTTCTTCTACGCATCCTAGTAAAGCCGCTAATTTTAGCTGGAATTTACGTGATTATCGACTGGCACATTCATGAAGCGCAGGGCTCGAAAGCCGACGCTATTGCCTTCTTCAAGCAAATGGCGACCGACTATGGGAAGTACCCGCACGTGATCTACGAGACGTGGAATGAGCCGCTCCAAGTAAAACGTACCGCATCAACGTTGACGCATTAGTGGATCTTTAGGTCGACTGGAACAGCGTTATTAAGCCATATCACACTGACCTGCTAGCTGCCATTCGTGCCATTGATGCGGACAACGTTGTCCTTCTCGGCACTCCTTCGTGGTCTGGAGCTTCCGGAATCACCGACGCTAGCAACTCGCCGCTTACAGGTATGCCTACCTAAACGACATTTGCACCTTTGCCCCTCTGACTTGCTTATCTTTCCGGTGTTATAGGACAGAAGAACATTATGTACGTGCAGCACTTCTACGCCGGGTCGCACAAGGACGCTGAACGAAGTGCTTTCTCAGCGGCAGCTGCCAAAATCCCTGTCTTCATCTCGGAGTACGGAATCTCTGAGGCCGACGGTGGCTCGAACGGGCAAATTTACACTGACGAATCGAACAAGTGGTAAGTAATGCAGCCTCAAAACACTACCTAATTGGACACTTCATCCGTACACTCCAACAACAACAAAATTTTCTTCAGGTTTGACCTCATGGACACCCTTAAAGTCTCCTATGTCAACTGGGCCATCGATGACAAGACTGAATCCTCAGCGGCCCTTGTGCCTGGCACGCAACCCGGCCAACTCGGTGACGACAGCAAGCTCTCTACTTCCGGAAAGTTCATCAAAGCCATGCTGGTCGCACGCAACTCGAAGCTCAACTGCGGTGCCGCGCCACCTCCCGCCACTACGGGAGCCCCGGCTACTTCCGCAGCTCCTCCGGCCACCACCAAGGCCCCTGTCACCGCAGCACCCGCGACTACTAAAGCACCGGCGCCGCCACCATCGACCAAAGCACCGGCGCCAGCTCCGACCACCAAGAAGCCGGTCCCTCCACCAACGACGAAGAAACCCGTCCCGCCACCCACCACTAAGAAGCCTGTACCTCCGCCAACGACGAAGAAGCCAGTCGACAAGTGCACCACTCGTCCTCAGCTGATCACCGTCGTGAAGGCGTCAAACCAGACGACGTTGACGAACTCGATCGACGCGGCGTACAACACCTGGACGCGCAACGACAAGGCCAACTTTGCGGCTTACAAGAAGCGCATCGAAAACATCATCTGGGGCACTCAGTACCCGACCCCCGCAGCGAAGCTCGTCCAAATCGAGGCTGTGATTAGCGGGTTCGCTCCGGCAGGAAGCGCTTCGGCGACGCTGGTCAACGCTATCAAGATCACCAACTTCGGCACCATGGCGGAATTTATAAAGTGCTGACAAAACGGAAACGTTCAGTTTTATGCACGATCACATCATCCATGAAAGTCTTTTATGTCGTAGTAAACGCATTTGCTAAGTACATTCCACGTTTCGTCGTTTATTCGTCGAGAATTAGGTTGAGCAAATCCATCCTTACCTACTAAAGCGGACCCGTTTGTTTGCGTTACAAAAAATTCCAAGCACCGGACCAATGTTTGGTATCAATCGATAGCGCAAGAAAAGTTGTGAAACGAGTTTATATTTGTTTTTGCTAGAAACCCCCTAGAACCCTTAAAAGGGGGACAGACCCCCAAAAATGGCGATTTTTGAAAGTCATGCTTTACAGCCGAGTTACCGCTTAAACGAAAGCCCTGTGCTTGCTGAGCACAATGGTAACATTTGTTTTTGGCCGACGACCCTCTTTGACAGCCCCAGTGCAAATATACATTGCATTTTTTATAAGGGGTTAACCCGTTTTCGCTGGGCGCTCCCGTCCTCGCTGAACGCTCGGACGTTTTCCGCCCTGCTCATTCATGAGTAGGTGCGGTTGGCGCCCCGGCACTTGCACAAGTTCCTAGAAATAAACGCTGATTCGAATGAGAATAACATTGATCTCTTTATTAAAGCTGTTTAAAAAGACTCAACCTACCGTACAGTCGCATCAGTAGCTGTTCACTAAAAAAATTCTCTCAGCTAGCGGCGTCGGCCGCGCGACACGCGGCCTAGCCGCTAGTACAACCCTAAATGGCTCTGGAATCCGTAAGATGAAGTTTTGAGCTACTCCCTCGAGTTTGGTATCATTCGATAGCCCTTGAAAAGTTATTAAACGAGCTTATATTGTGAAAAGATTCTCAGTCATACGCCTGGACGATTCCTTTGTTTGACTGAAACCAAGGCCGCCAAATTTACTAAACAGTCTCGCCTGCCGGAAATGCATATTCGTCGGCCCTGTCTCGATAACACAAACAGGGTGAATGTTCTCGACGAGGGATAAAAAAAACCTGCACACGCATATTTACATCGGCTTTAGTGGTTCCTACCACTTTCTGTCAACAGCGGATCAAAATAACTCTCGCTGGCGATCGGACTCTATGCAAATTAAAAATTTGTTGGACAAAAATATTTTTGTTTTCGCTCTAGTCGGCGTCTCGATCGCTCCTTCGCGATGGCATAAAAGCACAGGATATCGGCAACTCGTCAGTCCCGTTATTGGAACAACGGCTACAGAAACCCCAAAGCCTTATACGCATTACGATGCGCTTCACCGCTGTTTGCCTCTGCGTCATAATGGGTGCGTTCGGAGCGGCCAACGCTGCGAATGCCAATCGGGCTAAGGTAAGAGGTGACTTGATCATGAGTCAGCTATGGTCAAGTAGTGATTTTTTACATTATCATGTTTTAGCGGCAGCTTAGCAACGTGCTCGATCTGGGCGGCGATGGAGAAGGACTTCTGGGCGGACTTACGGGTCCGAACAGTCTGGTGGGCAACCTGCTCGGACAGGGCAACGATGGACATCTGCTTGGACTGGGTTCTAGCAGCGGTGGACTGCTCGGTGTTGGAGGCAACCTGGCGGTGCTGCTCCGAGCGCTCGGCTCGGGCAGCGAGGCGCTCACGGACAACCTGGGCAGCGGACTGAAGGGCGTCGGCCTGGGCAACCTGGGCAGCGGCCTGGGCGAGGTCGTGATAGGCACCGGCTCGGGCGTCAACGACCTCACCATCGACACTGGCTCCGGGCTGGAGGGCTTTGGTGACTTCTCCGGAGGTGACATCCTCTCCGAGCTACTCCATGAGGTCGGGGATACCGTCCGCGGCGCCGGCAGCGGTACTGAGGACCTCGCCAACGGCGTCGGCGAGGGCATCAAGAAGGTAACGCCGCTAGCCGGAAGCACTGAACATACTTATGCTGTTTAGGGCGACGTATACTTGCAGACTGGGCTCGGAAGCGCTCTGGATGAGGTGCTCAGCCAGGTCGGAAGCGCCGTGGACGACGTGACAGTGGCCCTCTACAGGGTACTTCGTCTCGTAAACCAGCTCAACTTAGAGCCGGGGCAAGCGAATCCCCATCCAGCAGATAAATAGAGGGTAGTCTATCGGACTACCTGATATCATACCTAGTTTCATCGAACAACCGCTATGACACTTTTCGTAATCGTCAGTTCGTCAATAAATACGCTCCAGAAATTTTTGGTTTTATCGCTAGCGCGCCACGATGACATGACCAAACATGCGGGGTGACGAGATGCTTCTCCGCAGTAGCCCTGGTCCTCTTTGTTATGAGACAAACAAGTAAACAAATGTCCCGAAGGCCTAATCACTCCATAAAGACTTCGAATAGTCCGCGCAGAATGTAGACTTCCGGGGCAAAATAACCGCAACAAAGCACTCATTCCTGGCCAGTCAAAGTTCGCAGATATTAGTGCAATAAATGTCACAATATTTTTACTGTCGTATACTAATTTTATGCTCTTAGTCTGATAATAAGGCAAACTGATCTTTCGGCTTTTTGGTTTGTTGGTCACACAACTACACTGATGTCAAGACAGTAGGCCCATGTAGCACTTCGAAAGTCATTCAACATCTGGCGATCTGTGCTGAATGGGGCGCCTGCGGCGGGCTTAGTTATCTAAAAACGCTCTAAGGAGAGTATGTAGACACATTCACATGTCAATTTTTCAGTGGACTTAGGCAATCTTTCAACGCTTTCTTGCCTGATAAGTCAAAAATCCGCACTGGTGGCGCCTGAGGCGAGCTAATTTAGGTAGAATCAATCTAAAAGCACTGTTTAAACCAGTTTATAAAGCAAAACTAGAAAAGGGACCGCCTACGGCGGCCTGTTTTTGCATGAGCTCATGGATTCGATTACGATTTGAAGACTTGATCAAGCTCTGAACGGCGTCGCTTGCTTTAAGCTCAGAGTTGAGTGAGGTCTGAGGCATCTTGTTTCAAGCTCTGAGTTACGGTCTCAGTCAAAGCTTTGAGCGTATGTTTGAGTACGTCTTGCTCAAAGCTTCTAATCGATGTCTCTGTCGTCTTGCTTAAAGCTTTGAGTGTAGGTCTGAGTACGTCTTGCGTATAGCTTTGAGATGAGGTCTGATCCTTTATGCACCAAGATGCGAGAATGAGGTCTGCTTCGTCGCGCTTCAAACTTTGAGTTGGAGGTTGAGTCGTCTTGCTTGAGCATTGCTTGCCTCGATAGTGTTTAAATTATTGTTGCGTGCAGATCGAGCCCTGCAGTGCGGCTTGTGCTTTGATTGATTGTTTGAGTGTTTCCGTGCAGAATACGCCCTGCAGTGCGGCGGTCATGAACCCGGAAAGTTCCGTGGAGTGCTGCTCGAAGTTTTGCGATAGTACTTCTTATAACGGATGAAGATGCCGTAACGCTAGATATGCATGCGCCTGCGCTACTACTCATGCGGCATAGCTCTGATTTAAATTTGGTCGTCCACGAAGGGAACGAATTGAAACGCAACGGGGTGGAACGGCCCATAAAAACGGAACGACAACGGAAAACTTTCTAACAATGGAAAAATGACTTTGTAGTCAGCTCACCAAGATCTTATATTAGCAGGAGCAGGAGCAGGAACGCATCCTTATACACAAGGTTTGTCGTACGCACCTAAAAACAAGCTTCTTACTAACGTGGTATGTTTGATATCAGTCGACAGCGCGTCCCAGCTGCTAGTAGCTCTCAAAGAGCTCAGCCAAAACATTAGATTGCATGACCATGGAATCCGTCGAATCCGGGTCGACCACATTCCGGATCGCGTCGTGTTGTAGGCTTGTTGCCAGTGAGGAGCCAGCCCCTATTGTTCTAGCGTACGATGGTCGCGGTGAGGTCAATCATTTAAAAATAATAATTGACCTATACCTCTTTGTAGGCTGCCCGATGGCGCCTCCAACTGACGCGAGGACTGAATCATTAGACGCGGAATGTGTAGTTCAGCTGTAAGTATCGAGATTTTGGCTTACGGTGACTCCATATAAGGGGACGCTTGGGGCGTTATCGTCACTTCATCCACTGTCAGGTATCAGTCCTGCTAGCTGCCATGCCGGCTAAAGATATGGTTATTATGTTCGTTGCGGCCGTAGTCCTTCGGCTGGTGTTGTGTGAGATCGAGACGTCGGTTAAGAACGTCGATGAGGTAAATCATTACTGTTTTACAAATGTTTTCTCAGGCCGAAGACTATTTGCCTTAAGTAGTTCTCTTCAGCAATCAGTTTTAGACTGACAGCTATCGCTTAGGGCAATACAGGGAGATAGGCGTCTACCTCGCCTTAATTTCACATGTTTACACAACTTAGTACTAACGTCAAAGTTGAGAGTTTTTAGGTGCGCCAGGAGTTTCTCGAGAAGTACGTAAAAGGCTCAAGCTTCGCATGGTTGAAACGAAAGGCGGTAGAGGCCCGCAAGAAAAAGCTTATTCAGCATAAATATGCCAATGCTCAAGAACCGTCGGATGTTCAGAAACGAGTCAAGGTAACGATGAATGATAAGCCGTTCTTGCGAAGACATCCCAGTAAAGTCAAGGCACGTTCAGATTCTGGAAGAAAATAGCGCCAACGTCACCGATGCTTCTGCTTCGATGCTAGCGCAGAACAAGCCGTTGTCGGATTTTCTCTATCAGGTTAATTGACTCGCCACATTAAAATAACCTTGTTATACGCGTAGGGCGACCTACTTCTCACCGAGGCTGATGCCGTCCATCTGAACGTCACCAGTCCTCTCAAGCAACGGCGCGCTGGTGGAATGCTTACGTTGGAAAGTGGCCATAAAATGGAGATGCAGAAGTGGCCGCACGACACGCCCATCCGGATGGCTTTATTTTAGTAACACTCATTTTAGTAACCGCTCATTTCAGTAACCGCTCATTTTAGTAACCGCTCATTTTAGTAACCGCTTGTTTTTAAGTATTACTGGGTTTGATAACTACTCGATTCGGGAAGGCTTCGTTCAGTTACGCAGATGGTGTCACTCAGCCACTTTGACTTTGCACTTCACTTACATATAACTGAAAAACGACACGACAAATAACTAAACAAGTGGCGAGAGACAACGCGTTTCTCTCGTCGCCTCGACTCGAGCGCAACCCACCGCCGCTCAGAATTCACGCTCGCTGCACGTCTCTCGCAGCATGCGCATGCCACCCTGGTCATGAAGAGGCAGGCCGCTATGGAATTGCGACAAGTTCCGCATACCCATACTCGCCGCAAAATACTCAATTTTTGGACTCAGCTCTTTGGTATGGGCATTTGTCACATTTCTTACCCGAAGAATTGTTATTGCGGGCGCATTCTACTGGTGTACTCTTCAGGACCAGGGTTCCATAACGGGGAGAATCGCTATCGCGGTTAAAGGCTACACGTGCGCATGGAAAACCTCTTAGTTACTAAAACGAGCGGTTACTAAAATGAGCGGTTACTAAAACGAGCGGTTAATGAAATGAGGGTTACTAAAATGAGCGGTTACTAAAATGAGCGGTTACTAAAATGAGCGTTACTAAAAAAATGGGAATTGCGCCCATCTGCTACCGCTTCGAGCCCAACTCGGATGAGTTCACGATGCTTGTGGCGCGGAAGGCCTTCCAGTTCTGGACCGAGAACTCCTCCCTCACTTGGAAGGAAGGCTGTGTGAGCGAGCCGACGATCAAGATCACCACAAACGGCAAGGGGTGCTTTACCACACCCGGAAGGACCTTTCCGGGAGGCGTCGGCATTGACACTTTCACGTACGCTGACGGAACAACGAAGGACGTGTTCACTCCCAATTTCAAAGGCGAACATCACATGTCGCTGTCTGCGCCGGGATGTAGTTGGGTGAGTGTCGGTACGAGTTATCGCGGTAGATCGTTGCCAGAGTCCCACTCAACAATCGTGGAACATTTACTGCATGTACTGGTCAAAATTCGAAGACTTCTGTAACACATTTATCGCCGTTGATAGCACCTAAGTGCACTGGTAGGAATCCCGCCCCCCTCCCCCGCTAACAAGATCTCGTTTTTTACCAGTGAACTGCGAAGGACAACCGTTGTTTAGTTCAAAACCGCCACACACGAGGCTGCTCACGTGATGGGCATGTGGCACGAGCAGTCACGCCCCGATCGTGACCAGTACATTGACGTCGTTTGGAGCAGCATAACAGACGACTGGAAGGTTCAGTACGAGGCGCAACCGACGTCGCAAACCTTTGGCATTCCCTACGACTACGGCAGCAATATGCAGTACACCGGCTATGCGAACGACCCGAAAGTCGACATGTTGGCGAAAAACCTCGTCTATCAGCATACGATGGGAAATCCGGTTGGGCCGATCTTCAACGACCTCAAGTTCGTCAACCTGTACAACGACTGCATGTGCAAGAGCGGTGCGAAGTGCGAGAACCGCGGGTTTCCCCATCCGCGTCACTGCAACATGTGCATCTGTCCGGAGGGCTTCGGCGGTCCTACTTGCACCGAGCGACAGCTAGGCACTGGCGGAGCACTGTTTCGCAACAGGTGTGGGAAAACGATCGACGTAAGCATCAGTCCAGAGCCGTTGGCAGGTGCATAAAGTACCAACATTTAGGCGAGTCCTGAGTGGCAGACTTTACAGGTTGATGTGCCTGCACCAAAGGGCATTGGACCTTACTCGACCCCGGACCCCTACAAGATTTCCATCCAGGCAGCGTGTTGTCACTACTGGATTAAGGTTGACCTTGGTCATTTTTTTCCGTTTGTCTGACGTAAAGCGCTTTGTAGGGTAATGGAAAGCGCGTGATGCTACAGTTTGACAGCGTCACGCCTGGAAGTGAGCACGAGTGCCGCAATGCGTGCGATTTCGGCGCCACTGAAGTGAAGTACGGAGACTGGACGAAGGGAGGAGCGAGGTAATAAATCCACCAAATTCAATTTCCTATACGATGCTAACGGCGTGTGAAGCCCTCAAAAACACCACTTTGCTTAGGGTCTGCTGTCCTCAACATGCCCAAGAGTTCGGCACCGCGATCTCCACTGCCGACCTGATCATCGTGCGTGTCTGCTCTCTGCGCAACACGCAGTCTGCAATCGTTCGCTTCCGTACTAGTAAGTAGCTTCTTGTGCCGTGCATGGACGATGTGGATTTAGCTGACGACTATGGACCGCCTGAAGCCGTGGTTGTGACGCCTTCTCTGCCTACCATCCCGAACCAACGACCTAAAACAGTTGCCGTCTAGAAAAGATAGCTGATCACACGCTGCAAAATTGCCGCAAGCCAATTCGGTGTCTACTAACTTGTTGCTCTAATAGCAGCCCTTGTGGATGATAAACGCATCCTTGTTGAAATCGTTAATTCCGTTCGGGAACTTGTTTGGCGCCATAGGGCACCCGAGCCTAGTGCGAGAACGGCGGCTTGGCCCCTCCTTCGAGACTGGAGCAAATGCAAGTGGTTCAGGGAGCGGATCCGCAGTTTTGGGTAAGTCAATGAAATGTGGCGGCTGCGGTCGGGAACACGCCTAGTGGTAGACTTCAAGGAGAGATCCAAAGTAGACATACAAGGTTCGCGGCCACGGTCGTGCCGTGGCCGGGCCGTGTAGCCGTGATCACGGCCCGGCTCCACGGCACGGAAGGGGATCCACGGCCCTCGGCACGTATAAAAACTGCCGGTCCTAACAAAATGGAGCTCTATTCGCATTGATTGTTTTTGTCTTGAAGGATCATTACACCTTTTTACACGGAATGTAAGAGGGAAGCCACACGCTGCGTCACGCCCTTCGGAACTTCGGCATAAACAGTACCGAAATAAAGAACACTAAATTTCCAAACCCGGGCTTCGGTCACGCTTCCGACAGATCAGATCATCCTCGCGGTTTTAAACAAACCCGGGAGTATATAAGGAATGAGCGATAGGGACAAAGATTTGGTTATTTGTCTGTGAATTTCCGAAATCAAATGGCATCCGAAGGCGACATTTAGCCCGAAGGAAAGCAGCCGCTTAATTTAGCTCTTTCTTGGTAGGTATCATAGTGCAATGGGACAGTTTAGATTCGTTCGGACAACATCATCCGACCGACCGACACATGTCTCAGCAACCAGGACGGTCAGTACCTTGTGATGAAGCACGTCTATGGCGGCAAGAATTGCCCCACATTTGGTCCCAATCTCTACGAAGGCGGGCCCGATAACTTATGCTTGTCCAACACGTCGGTGGCCAATTACGGCTACTACGAGGCGGGTGGCCACTGGGTGAACGACACGGTGGAAGTGCTTACGAAGGATCAGGTTACAACTGGCATTCCGTACCAGTGCGACGATGTGCAGGCACCGAAGGTAACTTCTGCTAGGCACATTGCATTCGCTATAGAGCGATGTGTTTAACTACTGTTCAACTTAGTTTAATTTTATTTTCGACATTTGTTAAAAATAATTTCTTAAAATTACCTAATTCAAGTTAAAATTAAATTTCTACTTTAAATGAGCGTATTTCTCCTGCTGTTTTCGCTATTCTTACCCGAATGCTTCAGATGCTCTTTAACGGTATGTGGTACTGCTACTACAAAACCAGTGCTAGCGCCAGCTACGACACCATTGCCAACAACTACTGCGACGCAGTCTATGCGGGTAGCACGGTGATCAAAGCGCTGTCGCTTAGGGAGTATCGCTACGTCAAGTACCTCGACGACTCCGTTGTATACATAGGATTGATACTGCCCTCAGGAGCAACGAGCTTCACCTGGTAAACGTGAGAAAAACTTAAAGCACGGTTTCATACTCGTTTGGCGAAGTTCTAAGCGTCTTTTAACGTAAAGGAAACTAGCAGTATGATATTCCAGGTACGACGGTACGCCAACCAACGCATTGCCCTGGGCCTTCGGTCGACCTGACACGACAACTGGCACGAATAACTTAGCCATTGTCAATGAGGATGGGACGATTACGGATACGGATGCTAGCCAAATGTCATCGTTGTGGTGTCGGAAACCCGCGACACTAACGTCCTATGATTCAAGTACGAGGTTCTGGTGAATAAAGTGTTCCTCTCTAAAAATGGTGATACGAATGAAGCATTATGACCCATGGGAATTTTCTCTACAAAAATCAGGATTGCAGCACTTACAGAAACTGTTTAATATAGAATATCTACCAAACTTGGTCACGCGGGTCCGTTCCCATTCGATCGTCGATCTGCATTTTCAATTGAGGGCGAGCAACGATGTCCGTAGAACCCGGTTACAGTGGTTCTAAAACGTTTCTAACGCTTCATCGCTGTTTACCTGGCAGTTAACGGCATCAGGCTTATCACGTGCTCTGTTGATCACCTTTGGTGACGTAAGTTTCGAAAGTACGAGTTTGTTCGATCATGTGAACGTGCATGCAAATCAGGCGTTGTGGACAGTGGGCACCCAAACAGTGATTCACTGCCCCAGTTTCGCCACTCGTGCCCACATCGGGAACAGAACTTGTTGCGTATAAATAACCGTCCTTTTCGACAACCAGACAGCGCCAGCAGACTGAGTCTAAACAATGCATTCTCAAAAGTTCGTTGTTATTGCGTTCCTGCTCGTATGGTTCGTTTCCTGCCATGCTCAAGCTCAGGAAGCAACTACCTCACTACCCGGAGAGGAGCTTGTGCCTACCTCTTTACCGGATGTCGACATGGCCGTCGATACTGAAGCGACTACGGATAACGAGGTTGATGTAGGTTATTTCCCAAGTACTGTGCAGACTGCACTAGAATACCGATATTCAAGGAGGGATACATATACTTCCACTCTAGGCTACCACAACGTTA
>JNEY01000283.1:48170-71234 GCA_020875895.1 Aphelenchus avenae
GTCAACAAAGTCGGACTCAACAGCAGGCCGAACGGCTACGCTCTACTGCTCGGTAAGCACGACCAGCCAACACTTTTGCATAGACATCCGTTTAGGCAAGCGCGGATATCCCATGGAGAAAAGCCCATTGAACGAAGCCAATCCTCCCGAAACCGACATGAACGGCTTCTGCTACAAGCATCTGGACAATGAGACCTTTATCGGATTCGAGTATCAGCGAAAGGGCTACGTCACGATGATGTCAGAGGACTGGGCCGCTGGCGTATTCAACTGGCCGAACTGCAAGGGGTTTGCTAAACCGCCGGTTGACCACTACATGCGGTAAGCTCAACGGTTTGTTTAATTACGAATCGATGCCTTAGTCCATTCCAACTTCGCGTCGAGAACCGCAGGTACAAAGACGACCTGGGCGGCATCGTGTACAAGCGCAGCTGCAAGGAACCGCATCATTACCAGCTGGACTACTTAAAGGACTTCATCAATGCCTACCCCGATAGGCCGAAGTTCAGCATCACATGGATGAGCTATGTCGCACATGACGACGCTAACGGTCTCTACCACGTCGATGGCGAATGGCATCGGTTCTTCCGCGACTACAAGCGTAAGGTAGGGAGTAGCCTTCGGCATTGGGTTCCCGTGCCGTTCTACGCCACGTGTTGACCACAATTCCGTGTCGTTCCCTGTTCACGGGGTGGGCAATGCAGTTTTTCAAACATTTCAAATTTTGGTAAAATAACGAAAGGGGCGGCCTTTACGGGATTTAATCATGCTCACGGTCGATGGGAATTTAGCTACGAAATTCTTATCTGTTCGTGATGGGCGACCACGGGAACCGCTTTGGCTACCTGCGATCAACGAGACAAGGCGAAATCGAGGACAACAATCCCGCGCTAGTGGTCGCCGTTCCACATCACCTGCGGAAGAACTACCAGCTCTTGGATAACTTACGTGCAAATTCGAAAGTGCTCACCACTCACTACGACACCTATGCGACGCTGACGAATATCGCAAACGTACCTCTCGTTCGACACAAGCTTTAAGTTTCCTGAATTTCTAGACCGGTCACGTCTTTACTGGGGGTACAAGGTTCGATGCACAACCTATGCCAGCCGCCTGGGGAAGACGACTACAAGGGCAATCCTACCTCTACCCCTTCAATCTCACAACGCCGAGGAACTGCGGCAATCATTTGATTCCATTCGACTTTTGCATCTGCCAATTTCGCACGTGCGTCCCACAGCTACCTGCTCGTATTTTGCAGCACCGTTTTAGGCAGGATCGCACAAAGGAAAAGCAACAGCTCGCGCATCGCCTAGCCGAGTTCATGGTTGGAAAAATGAACGAAGATCTGGAGACGAATAATGCGAGCCATATTTGCACGCAACTCTCATTGGGTCCGAAAGCGAATGTGTCACTCTTGGAGTGGGAGCCGGGCCAGCATACGGGTGTCTACAAAGTCACGTACACGGTACATCCAAGCGGAGGTCGGTTCTGGGGCTACGCACAGGTAGTGCCACTTTAGACTCTGATTTCTAGCCTCTATTGCAGGCGAGCCACGAAGATGGCAAGGTGGGACCGCTGAAACTGTCAATGATCTCTGCAAGAATGCCAAGGCTTGATTCTTATAAGAAGCAAGCGTCCTGCGTCGGCAATTCGAAAATAAGGGCGTACTGCTTCTGCAGGGACTTTAATGACAGCAGTACAAAGCCACCTATGACCACCGCGAAGCCCCTAAATGCGAGTGCAAAACCACCGATATAATGAAGTCAAAACCTGAATAAAAGTGATCTGAGACATCCCGTTGATTTTATTGTTTGCTCGGTTGATTCGAAGCTGCTACAAAAGTGACTTTTTCTGGACAGTTCCTCTGAAACACAAGGAAAATTTCTGCAATGCTACTAACTATTCCACGTTCGTTGGCTTGTTTCTCTGCTGTGCACTGCTAACGAGCTCCACGGACCCCCAGTCTCACCGAGGCTTGCTTTTCACGTACTTGCAGGAAAATCAGAAGGCAACAGCTGCTGACACAAATAACACAGACAAGGAACTAGACTGAAAAATCAGATCTAGCTGATATTTGGTCATGTACAGGACACTTTGCGCTCGATAGCGCATCAGTAACTGCCCAGTAAAAAATATGCGGTGACTTAAATTGTACTCCAACATGACGCACCGCTTGCCAGACGGAATTTCGCGGTCACCAATCTTTAGGCCGACAAGCCGACCTCATGGGTTTGTGGCCTCGAGCACCCGAGCTTGGCTTCGAGCTATTATCCCACTCGGAAAGGCCTGAACTTCCACCATTTCAGTATCCGCTACAAAGCAGTTGCACGACTGAGTAACGCTACAAATCCGAGGTGGAAAAACAAAGTGCGTCTGCAGAGGCCGATAAAGCGCGTCTCAGAAACCTCTGGTTTCCATTGACTTTGATCGCCCCGACACTTCGCGCTGCTCGAGTGTGATGATCGCCGTCAACGTTAGCGTCCTCCATCACTCTTTGGACACCGCGATCAACGGTTCTGCGTTCCTACTCAACTGCTACCTAGCTTATGTAATCCTCGCTCACTCTACTCATTATGTAAAAGTGTACAGGCGGGTGCTGCTTACGACTTGCGTCAGCGACGTTCTACTGAGCCTGATTACATTCCTTGGGCAACCGGTAGGAACCGGAAGGATGTTCTATTACTACTTGAGCCCTTAGGTGTGCTTTCCTAGCAACGGATATTTGGTGATCTTCTCCAACGGCTTCTTCGCCTATAGCTCGTCAACGGTGGACTTCCTCTCGTCTTTCGGGTTGTGCGCAGGTCTACACGCGAATATCGTCTTGCTTGTCATGCAGTTCTGGTACCGGTACAGCTACGTCTGCAAGAGCGGGTGAGTTTTTGCATCTTCGGTAGCGTCTATTCTGCCAAGTCCTTTACTTTGCGTGACAGGTTTGCCAAGGAAACTTCCAACGTTGTCCTTTTTCTCATTCCTTCTGCATGGTGCCTGGTGCAAGCTGCGATCGTCGCATGGCTGTATACAGTCCCATCTTATTTTCAAGAGACTTCACTAGCTATTTTGGAAGCGCTACAATGGCCGTTTGATAAGGACATGCCACCTCATCCCGTTGGCGCCTATTGGGTAAGCCGCAGGCTAATGTGAAATGATGAACAAGAATCAGACAATTTAGAGCGAGCCGAAGTTCTTCATGTATACCGCATGCTACGCGGCCTCTGCCGGTGGAGGCTACCTGCTCATGATCTGGTGTGAGTGGAAGATTGTCACACACTTGCGGCGCCTGGGATCCTCCATTCACGAGACCACGAAGAGCATGCATGCCGACGTTCATCGTGCGCTGATTGCATGGGTGATTTCTTTCGATTGCTTCCCATGACGCACGCGCTCGTTTAGGCGATCGGCCCTTTCGTCACTGCAGTCGTGCCAATTGCCTACTTCCTCACAGCCATTGCAACGCAGTCGTCGCCGGGTGTAGGCGCTGCTTTTGCAACCTCCGTCGCCACTACAATCATGCTTAATCCCATAACGACCATCTACTTCATTCGTCCATACCGCGAAGCGACAAAGAGGGCGTTCGGCTGGAGGAAGCAGACCGCTATCCGGCCGGCCGCGTTGACAACGGCTGCATGCATGCATGTCAGTCGTAAACATTTCAGTGCGCCAGACATTTTAAGGACAGCGCATTAATGGCGAACAAAAACTGTGGAAATCTGCAACGTTATTTTAATTAAACTCTGTCGAGCGCTTATCCCCTGACTATTTTCACCGGAAAAGAACATAGAGCGCTTTAGCATGAGATCGTTAGCGACACTCCTTGCAAGGCTTCTCGAAAGAGGCGATTGCGTTTGGAGACGTATCTTAACGATGCCGAGCCCATAGGAGGGAGCCCAGACGAACTTTTTGTCGTCCGCAGTTGTTCCGTTAAATATGACGGTAGCTAGTGACTTTACAGCAAATAGCGGCTGGGCTGCGCTTCGCGCAGCCGGCGCCACTAGCGGGGGTTACTTGTACGAAGCAGATAACTTAGGGCTTCTGGCAAAACCTCGAAAAATCACCATTTTGGGGGGTTCGGACCCCTTTTTAGGGGGTCCGAAGGGGTCTCGGGACCAAAGTGAAGAATGATTTGTTATCAGCTCATCGAGGTCTTTCATTTGAGGTGTGACGTGAATTTCCGCCATGACCTTGGTTTTCTGCTGCCATGCGATAGCGGGCCCGCTATGGCATGTAAGCAGGAGCCAGAAGTTGAAACTTTGGTCGATCATAACTTTTTTTCTAGCCAACCGATTCGCCTGAAATTTTCCATTTTTACATAATCTTAGAAGCCCTATAGAATGATACCGAACACGGCTCGATCCCGAAAACTTTTTGGAGGGGGGACGAAGACACACCAGCGCTTTAGTGTATAAGGATGTATTTTGTGTACCAAACTAACATATGTACATATGGGTTCAGTCCAGAACGTTTGTCATCAAACGATACCTAGAAAGAAACTATCAAATAACAAAGGACTTGCGTGATAAACTAGTGAGCGTCAGAAAATACGTTAGCCTATCAGCGCCGGCCAAAAACGCGGCTTACGACACGGGTCGATGTTCTCCCATTTTAGACACTCCCTTAGATCAGCGACAACACTGATCAAGCCACGTACCCCCTACTGGTCGGTTGTCCGTACTTTCTAGGAGTGTCGACTGATAAGAGTGCAGGAGAACAGATGCTCGTGTGCATGTGCCCTGCCATGTAGCACAAACCCCACGTAACCTGTGCAAACTTGTGCGATTCGTAAAGATCCTTCCCTCTTTATGGCAGTATAAGTATGCGGCTAAGAAGGCTAGCAAAGTATATTGACAAAATGCGTCGATGTTTACTGTTGCTAGTAAGCTCAGTGCTATTATGGATGGCACATGCCGGGACGTTCGATTTCATGCTGACGTCGAAGCGAGGACGCCCATCGAAATTTCGAGGTAAGTTAACGTGCTTGAGTCCCACTTCCTTTAAAGTTTTTCTTCCATCCTTATGCATTCAAATGTGGCCTAACATACTGGATGTTCACATCCCCCCCCCCTTCCAACTAAGAGGAAACTGAGAGAGAGGCTCAGTTACGGGTGCACAATTAACTGGGTTAAAATAAGAAGGAATACGATTTCTTAACAGCCTTTTAGCTAGCTTGCTTCTTCGTTTAGTGAGGGCGAACCAGAGGGCACAACGCCTCGGCAAAGCGGTGGATGACAGCAGCCAATACTTCGTCACCGACATCATCATTGGCACGCCGCCGCAGAAGTTCTCGGTGGCACTGAGCATCAACAGCGCCGCGCTGTCCGTGCCCGACGCGTCGTGTATCCCGCGGCCGTTGTGCTTTCAGTTCTGCTTTACGTCAAGTAGGAATTTAGGATGCATTTGTGTATTGACTTAGCCTAGTATTCTGCAAGGCGTTGTGCGAGAGCGCGTGCTGTGACCCGGCGTCTTTCCCTCCTTCCCCTCCTGCGTTTGGCTGCGGTGCCTCAAGCAACGTCTGGGACTGCGGTGATCGACGCAAATTCAACCGCCTGAAGTCCTCCACGTACAATGACAAACTGAGTGATGTTTGGTTCTGCAATGGCGCGGATGCGACGGGCGCACGTTCCTTCGTCGGTATCGACACCATCAGGGTAAGCAATCGATGACTGTATCCTAACCCGTAAACAAGAAATGTATTTGCTATGGAAATTCGAACTTTACGGCAGTCCAACCCAGTCATGTGCATTCGAAAATTTTGGTGAGGATCCTCATTCCTCGTCCTCGCTGTGAGGATCCTCACTACGTCCTCACTAGTGAGGATCCTTACAGCGAGGATTTGAGGCAAATCCTCATCCTCACCTGGGATTTCCTTAATCCTCATCCTCACTTCCTCATCCTCACGGGCCGGGGAAATAGTGAGGATCCTCATCCTCATCCTCACTAGCGAGGATCCTCACTAGATCCTCACTACTGAGGATCCTCACTGTGAGGATTCGAGCTAAATCCTCATCCTCACTTAGAATTTGCTTAATCCTCATCCTCACTTCCTCATCGTAGCTATCTGCTCTAAAAAATGAGGATCCTCGCGAGGATCCTCACTAAAATGAGGATTCTAGTGAGGATTAACACGAAAAATGAGGAATTTACGGATAATTCTTGCCAAAAACGGTGACAACAGTGGGTCCTCACGGGCAAATCCTCACTTAGAATTTTATTGAGGATCCTCGGTGACAACAGTGAAACCCTTAATCCTCATCCTCACTTCCTCATCCTCACGGGCCGGGGAAATAGTGAGGATCCTCATCCTCACCCTCACTAGTGAGGATCCTTACTAGATCCTCACTAGTGAGGATCCTCACGGTGAGGATTTGACAAAATCCTCATCCTCACTTCGACTTAGGCTTTATCCTCATCCTCACTTCCTCCTCCTCACTGGGCGGGCCAAGTGTGAGGTTCTCAATATGTCTTTTAGGAATCGGTGCGGGGAACGCTAGCATACCCACCGGCTACACTCCTCCAATTCTGGCCGCCTACAAGCAGGGCCTTATCAAGGACCCCATCGCGACCCTATGGTTGAACAGCACTCACGCAGACTACGCTCTCAGCAAGGTGGATGCGAACGTCGGAAAGCTTACGATCGGCGGACTGAACACTCAGAACTGCGGCAAGATTGCCGAGTGGCATCCGATCTACGCGCCGGACGAGTACGTTTACATGACGCTAACGTTGGAGAAGATCAGCCTGGGCAATGCGAGCATCAGCGTCGGCCTACCTGCAACCATCAGTCTCGAAAGGTAAGAAGCGCCACGAGCACCGTTTAAGCTGCTCGTTGCTAGGCCTGATCGGAATTTTCCCTTCGTATTTTTGGCTCAGGTTTTATGCTTTAAAAAGGCGGTAGGTTTTGCCTTTGAGCAAAACTGAAGCTTTGAAGCAAAGCTTTGAGCAACCGCTAATCGTCAATGGAGACAGTTTTAACTGAGTACTGCGAAAGTTTCGATAGGAGTCGTTTGTTTTCTTATACAATGGATGTTCGAGCGACATCCCCAGGTCCGCAGGCTGCTCACCGTAGGCAAGGTCTAGAGGTACCGTATTTTCTCTAATTTTTCCCCCGGGGCGAAATATTTCGATCGAACCATTGATGAAAATTTCAAACTATTAAATGCTCATAACTTTTTTGTTGTGCGTTTGTGTGACTCACCCCGTATTTTAAAATGCTAGCCTCATCGTTATCTACTCAAATATTAGCTTAGATGGGAAATACTCTTTCCCACGGACCAACTAAAAATATTGGGGCATGGGGAATAATTAGAGGGGGAGGACAATTCGAGAGGGTGAATAAGGGATTCAGGGAATTTTGGGCATCGAATAATGGCCTGGTTCATATTGAGGTTTCGAAGAGCCAGCGCTTGTTTCAAGCACAGGAATCTCAAATCGATTCAGGGTGCCTTGCTGCACCATTTATGTTTCGCCCTTACGCTTTTAGCAATGACAACCCCTACCTGATATCGGGCGGCAAGCCACTCGCAGCAATTGCAAAGGCTACCGGCGCTACGTTCCATGACGGCCCATCTGAGTTTCGCATTGCCTGTAACGCGACTTTCCCGCCGCTTCGTATTCAGTTTGGCAAGACCGAGTACGTCATTCCTTCCAAGGACCTCATATACAAATCGGACGACGAGGACTATTGCATTTTGAAGATTGACGTGATGGATTGGCAGGACGACATGGGCGATGTCTTCGTGATTCTTAACCCCAACTACTGCTACTCGGTTGATGTCGGCAAGAACCTCGTCGGCTTTGCCCCGAATTTGAACTGACATACTTATTTTTTAAATGAAACAGACAAGTAAATTCTTTACAGACCACTCTCACTTTTTACCAACAAGTAACAGTTGAAATAAAACATGGTTGGCAGTAAAATTCGAGACGCCATTGGCAGTAAAGACGCATTAAAATTGGCGTTAATGGCATTGTCAGTACAGCTGGCAGTAAAGTCTTGGCAGTAAATGCACCGTGGCTTTGGCAGTAAATTCACTGGCAGTAAAATCGGCGTATCGTTGATTAACATGCTCCTGCCTGTCATGCTCCTGCCTCGCACGAGCATACTCCGCACATACTTGCTCGGCATGCTCCTGCATCGCATGCCCTGATTTGTCCTCGCATGCCCGCGGACTGCATTCTTCTGTTTGACAGGCTCCTACTATGCAAGCTCCTTCCGTGCATGCGCCTGCGTCACACTGATGCTCCTGCGTCAATTTTTCCTTGCGTTGAGCATTCCTCGCCCTAATATCCAGCCAGGAAAATGAGTTATTGTGTTTGCCGCGACTTTTATGGCACGAGTACAAAGCGGACGACGACGATGAGGACGCTCAATTCGAGTCCAGAACCACGCAGATAATGAAGCAAATGACTAAATAAAAGTTATATGAACTGCGTCGTATGATTGTATTCCTTGTCCGGCTGTATCCAATATTGCTACGAAATGTGACAGTTTTTGCGGATATGTGCACTGAAACACAGAATTTCAGAAGTACTACTGAAATGTGCTTTGTGCTGCCCAGCGCTACAGCTCCGTAGGCTTGGTCTTCACGTTGTTCCCGGATGCATCAACAGGTTGCTCAATAGCGCGAAGTACTTACGAGCATTTCGCGCTCATTAGCTCCTTGGACTTGCTCAACAAGGAAATGTTGCGGTGTCCTCAAATTATACGCCCGCATGCATCTCGACGCAGTTACCAACGCACTTGTTTGGAAGGTGGTATTTGGAGGGGGCACACTTTAATTGATTAGCTGAAATCATCAGCTTGACGGCTTCGACCGGTACATCTTGACTTCCGGCGGTTATACCACTCGACAAGACCTGTTCCGCAATTTCGGCGTCGATACGAATGAGTAAAATGGAGCTTGGCTACGATTTATGCGTAAATATAAAGTGCATTCTACAAAGGCGTAATGGCTGTGTCACAAAATATGCTTCCGTAAGTGTCGATCCGCTAGACGCTTTGCGGTAGGACGACGATTCGGGAACTTTTCGCGACGATTCGGGAACCGACGATTCGGGAACCCGATATTCGGGAACCGGTATTCCTTTGTTTACGGCAATGCTGTCGCTTGTACAGAGAATAAACACGTTGTACACATGAATTGTTTATTCCTTCTCTTCTTAAGAGAGCTGTTTCAAAACCACACAACGACTAAATCACATAGGATTGAGCAAGAAAGGCAGAAGATCAGTAAAAGACGGCATGAAAGTGGATGCATTGATTTCTTCTTCGATGTTCACAGGCACGGAAACTGTACTGGTAAAGTCCGTGGGAAACCCGGACAGTCGCACCCGGGTCCCACTGTCGAAGGTTCTTTAAGGCGAACACGAAATTTTTGGAAGCCCTCCCTTCGGGGAGGGCCATTAGCTCTACCGAAAATGCGAAGATTGCCCTCAATGTCGGGGTTTCCGAAGGACTGGATCACTTTTTTCCGGGCGTCCCTACACTCCAGGGCTTGCGCATGCTGCCGCTAAGTGAAATACATTTCAGATGGAACGACCTGTTAAAGTCTTTCATCAGGGATTCTTCTACCGACTTAGGGCATTCAAGGACTCCGTTTACTATTACAATTGTCACCAGGTGTCCTGCAATGCGCGGTAAGCTCCGGTGGTTGCAAACTGATGGCCAATGGGGCTTTCAGTTTGAAGGTGGACTTCGATTCCGGATGTCGAACCGTCATCGTTGGCCACAGTCATGGATGCAACGCTGGTGCTACGCCGTCATGCCCTGGATGGCTCGAGTACGAATGGATTTAAGCCGCTGCGTTTAGCTACAAGATGTTTCATCGAATAAAACATGACCTATTTGTTGTCCGCTCGAAAAATCGGAGCGGTCGCAAAATCATTCCGGTAGAATTTCAGTGGTCGAAAAGTCCGCGGTCGAAAAACATCCGGTCGAATAATCAGGTACCCGTTTGATTAGGCCTTAGGCATAGGAAACGAAAATTTTTTATTACCTATAAACGGCTCACTAATTTTACACATCTACAGTTCCCAAATAGCTGGTTCCCGAATCGTCGGTTCCCGAATCGTCGGTTCCCGAATCGTCTGTTCCCGAATCGTCGTGAAAATTCGTGAAAAGTTCCCGAATCGTCGGTTCCCGAATCGTCGGTTCCCGTATCGTCGGTTCCCGAATCGTCGTACAACCACGCTTTGCGTGCCAGGAACGTATGACGCTTCGCCACGAGACAAGACGACCCTTAATGACGTCCGCGAACGTTCGCGTGATCTATACCTTTTGAACACCTTGGTAAACGATTCCGCACTTCTACTCAACTGCTACCTGTTGCGCCTAATCCTAGCTCACTCAACCAGTTATGTAAAAGTGTACAAGACAGTGCTCCTGACGACTTGCGTCGGTGACATCCTTCTCAGCCTGATTGCACTCTTCGGGCTACAACGGCCTTTCGAGAACGAAAGGCCACCGCATCCTGTCGGATTCTATTGGGTGAGTCTCAGACAAACGTAAAATGACATGCAGGTACGAGGATATTTTAGAGCGGGCCAAAGTTTTTCTTGTATGCCGGATGCTACGTGATCACTGCCGGCGGGGGCTATCTGCTGATAATCTGGAGCGAGTGGAAGATTATCACGCATCTGAGACGCCTAGGATCATCCATTCATGAGACCACGAAGAACATGCATGCCGACGTTCATCGAGCGCTGATCGCTTTGGTGAGTCTCTTCGGTTACTTGCTACTAGCCTCTCGTGCGCACTAACGCGCATGCAGCGACGCTAGCCGGGTTTACAAAAATTGCGGGCCGCACAACCGTAAAACGTCTATTAGTGTGTCTTCCCTACTAGTGGGCCCCCATAGGTGGCCAAAAAGTATCTTTGCTCGAATTCGCGGACCCTTTGAAAAATAATGGGCCGGTGCCACAAATAGACGTTGTACGGTATATCATGTTAGCTTAGTGGAATGCACAGATCCGGTGCTGCAGTCCGGGTCGAAGGGGCATCTTTTGAAATCTGTAAGTTGCGTACTTCTGCATGCGGTACCGCTCAGTACGCATGAGTGCTAGGCCACGCATGCATCCCTCGTCTAGCAGCACGGTAGAAAAAAGCCGGCTGCTACATGCGGAAATGCGTAGTACACAATGCCGTCGACGAATGCAGCCGTCGTTCTGTCTAATGCAGCCAGCCAATGCAATAGCCAGCCGCACCTAGTACGCGTTTACTGTACTCAGCATGCTAATGCTGTCTGAATTTCCCTGCATCCTGCATGCATGGATGCTGAAAGCATGTCACTGTTCGTACACCGGTACGTGCAAGTTCCTTGCTACTGTGGCCAATAATCCGACAAGTCATGTCCCGATGCGGGGCTACTTAACGCCAGTTCAAACTTCGAAACTTTTGGTCCATATCATCATTCCTGTAAGTATGGATGACTGGGCAAATCCTATATAATAATCGTGCTCCGTTTGTCCGTCCATCTGTCACGCTCCTCAGTTTTAAGCTTTCCCGAGTGTTCTGCGGCCTGATTCTGTGCCCTCGGGGTTTTCGGGGACGCTGAGTCCGAATCTGAGGTCGGAGCGGACTTCCGCCCCGCCCCAGGGTCCGCCCCGCCCCATGGGGCGGATTCCGCCCTGGTACCCAAAACGGTCCAAAATGCACAGGGAGACGTTTTCGACCATACTGAGTTCGAATCTGAAGTCGGAACGGACTTCCGCCCCGCCCCAGGGTCCGCCCCGCCCCATGGGGCGGATTCAGCCCCGGTACCCAATACGGCCCAAAATGCACAAGGAGCCGTTTTCGACCATGCCGTGTTCGAATCAGAGGCCCACGCGGGGTTCCGTCCCGCCCCAGGGTCCGACCCGCCCCATAGGGCGGATTCAGCCCTGGTACGCAAGGCGGCCCAAAATGCACAGGGAGCCGTTTTCGACCATGCTGAGCTCGAATCTGATGTCCGCTCGGTGTTTCGTCCCGTCCTTGGGTCCACCCCGGCCCATGGGTTGGATTCCGCCCTGGTACCCAAAACGGCACAAAATGCACAGGGGGCCGTTTTCGACCATGCTGAGTCCGAATCTGAGGTCGAAGCTGGGTTCCGCCCCGCACTGGATCCGTTCCGCTCTATGGAGCGGATTCCGCTTTGGTGCCCCAAACGGCCCAAAATGCACAGGGAACGTTTTCAACTATGCTCAGTCCAAATCTAATGGCGGGTTTCGGGGTTTCGCTCTGACCCTTGGTCCGCCCCGCAACATGGGATGGATTCCGTATTGGCGCCCAACATTTCTCAGAATACACAGGGAACTGTTTTCGAGCGAGCTGAGTCCGCATCTGGGAAATGGAAACTTCCGCCCCGACTCCTACTTCCCCCCCCCCCACACCAGGGGCGGTTTCGCCGTAGGTGTCCAAATTCGTCTGGAAAGTATTTTAGAACATACTGAAGCGGAATTTAAGGGCAGGGCGGTGTTCTAGTCCGCTGTTGGGTCTGCCCGACCCAGGGGTGGAACCGTCCGTTGGTGCCCAAGCGGTCCAAAATAAAGAGAGAAGTATTTTGGAACACGCTGAGCCCGAATCTGAGACCGGATCGCATATTTGGCTGGCAGAAAAGAGCTCACTTCCGTCAAGTTTTGCCGAAGGTCCCTGGCCGCCTAGCGCGCGCGTAGCGCGCGCAGACACTCGTATGATGATGATGTCGCATGCTTATGCTAGCGATACCGCTCGGTACGCATGACCACACGCACGCATGTCCGAAGCATGGCATGCCTGCATGCATTTTCCTCTAAACCAAATTGTCCCCTGGTTGCCGTTTTGATAAGTTTCATTAGATTTCTGTTGTGGTTAATAACCCGAGAAGCCATCTCTCGCTGCGGGAGCACATCAGACCAGCGCTTTAGGTTATAGTGATGACGGACGGACTTGTTTAGGCTCTTGGCCCTTTCGTCACTGCTATCCTACCGATTGCCTACTTCCTGACTGCCATGGCAGCGCGGTTATTACCGTCTGCCGGCTCAGGTTTTGCAACCTCCGTCGCCACTACAATCACACTGCTTAATCCCATAACGACCGTCTACTTCATTCGTCCATACCGCGAAGCGACGAAGAGGGCGTTCGGATGGAGGAAGCAGACCGCCGTCCAGCCAGCTGCGGGCTTGTCTATCGTGAACACTTAAGTGCGCCAGACATTTTAAGTGCAGCGCAAAATAGCCGACCGATAACTGTCGAATATCGCAACGTGATTTAAATTAAATTTTTTCGAACACATGTCCCCAGACTATAATTACCCGAAAAGGACATCGAGCGCGTTAGAGAAAGCGTTAGCGCCACTCGTTGCAAGGCTTCTAGAAGGAGGCGGGTGCACTTTGAAGGCGTATAAAATTACTAAACGCAGCAGATGGTAGGGGAACGAACTTTTCTGCCCCCCTCCGCCGAGAATTTTCTCGATCCTCGACTCTCTCGATAACGGGGAAGTCCGCAATTCTTTTGCTAGCATGACCCTAGCAAGTGGCTGTCCAGCACTGACTTTGTCTCACACTGACGTTTCCATAGAGGCAAAGTAGGTTTGGGGTCAGATACCGCGTTCCTTCTAACTCCGGATAAGCGGGATAAATTAGAGAATGAAACCAACGACGGCCGCGTAGACGCCTCTAGTTGCGAGTGCAAGACCACCCACATAACGGGGTCTGTCACTGAATAAAACTTGTCTAAGATATCCGATATGATTTGATTCTTTGCTAGTTTTTATTCGATGCTTGCTTTTCACGTTCTTCGCGAAACCAGAAGCCAATAGCTGCTAACACATATAACCCGGACCAGTAAATAGAGTAAAATAAACGATGTGTACCTAATATTTAGTCACTTATACTGAACACTTCGCGCTCAGTAGCTCAACAGTAACTGATCAGTACAAAAACGTGCGGTGCCTCAAATGTACTCAAACATTGACGCCTCGGCACACATGACGCACTGCTTGCCCGGTGGTACTTCGCGGTCACGCATCATTAGACCGATAAGCTGACCTGATGCGCGTGCTGCCTCGAGAAGTCCAGTTTGACTTCGAGCAATTATCCCGCTCGCCGACGTCTGTACTTCCACAATTTCGGTATCCGCTACAAAGCAGTTGCAAAAGTGGGTAGGTACATTACAATTCATGGTGCAAAACAAAGTACGTCTGCTACGGATGTATATAGCGAGTCTCAAAAACGTCTGCTTTCCATTAGGCTTGATCGCGCTCACACTACACGTTCAGGACACTACACGAGTGTGATGCTGTCCGTCGACGTTGGCGTCCTCCATCACTGTTTGGACACCGCGATCAACGGGTCCGCGCTCGTACTCAACTGCTACTTAGCGCACCTAATCCTCGCTCACTCGACTCGCTATGTGAAAGTGTACCGGAGGGTGCTCCTCACGACTTGCGTCAGCGACATCCTGCTTAGCCTTATTGCATTTCTTGGGCAACCGGTAGGAAACAAGCGATTATTCTATTACTAATTGACCCCTTAGGTGTGCTTTCCCAGCGACGGGTATTTAGTAATCTTTTCCAACGGTTTCTTCGGCTACGGCTCGCCAACGGTGGACTTCCTCGCATCGTTTGGTCTCTGCGCAGGCCTACACGCAAATGTTGTCTTTCTCGTCGTGCAGTTTTGGTACCGGTACAGCTACGTATGCAAGAGCGGGTAAGAGTTTTTACCTTCATTTTCTGTGTTATTCTTCACTTCCGACACAGATATGCCAAGGAACCTTCCAACGTTGTGCTTTTTCTCGTTCCTTCTGCATGGTGCCTGGTGCAAGCTGCGATCGTCGCATGGCTGTATACAGTCCCGTCTGATTTTCAAGAGATTTCGATAGCGATTTTGGAATCGCTACAGTGGCCCTTCTCTAAGGACAGGCCACCTCATCCCGTCGGCGCCTATTGGGTAATCCCTATATTGATGTGAAATGACATGAACAATAATCAGACAATTTTAGAGCGAGTCAAAGTTCTTCCTGTACACCGCGTGCTATGCGATCTCCGCCGGCGGAGGCTATCTGCTAATGATCTGGTGTGAGTGGAAGATTGTCGCCCATCTTCGTCGCCTGGGATCCTCCATTCACGAGACCACGAAGAGCATGCATGCCGACGTTCACCGAGCGCTGATCGCACTGGTGAGTGTCGTCGGGTGCTATGAATGACGCACGCACTGCACTTTAGGCTGTCGGTCCTTTCGTCACCGCCATAGTGCCGATTGCCTACTTCCTGATCGCAATTGCAACGCAGTCGTCGCCGGGTGTGGGCTCTGCTTTCGCAACCTCCGTTGCCACTACAATCACACTGCTTAATCCCGTAACGACCATCTATTTCATTCGTCCCTACCGCGAGGCGACGCAGAGGGCGTTGGGATGGACGAAGCGGTCAGCCGTCCGACCAGCCGCATCAGCCACGGCGGCATGCCTGTCGGTTGTGAACACTTCAGTAAGGCAGACCTTTTAAGAACACCACAATTAATTGAATGAGTAAACTGCTGTTACGTTACTTTTGACCGAATAAACATCCCCCGGTACATATATGTAACATACCGGAAAAGCATGTTGAAAGCCTTGGACAGAGGCCGTTATTGGAGCTCGTTGCGAAGCTTTTGCAAGCAGGCGAGTGGCCTCAGAAGACGTGATTTAACAGTAATAGTTGAAAGCATGTAACGGTTTGTGTCTACGCTTACAAGTCCGAGATTTAGTCGTCGCGGGAAATTATTAAGACTCCGGAAACCTGAGTAACAACTTATGCATTCCACCTAACATGCCTTCGGACAGCATCCGCATCTTGTCCCTTAAAAGTGCAACGCTTTCGATAACTTCTCTTTGATATAAAGCATTCCTTGTTTTGTTCTTGGCCCCATAGAAGATTTGACGATTCTGTTAGTTTTAGAAGCTCCTTTGTGAAGTTGCTGGAAATATAGGGATGCTTAGTAAGCGGTTTTTTACTATCTATCTCACTTCGCAAAGGACCCAAACATCAACGACACTGATGGCCGGCCGCTGATCGTTTGTCCAGACTTTTCTAGTGAGCTTTACTGATAAGGGTGCAGGAGAACGGGTGCTCATGCGCGTGTGCCCTCACTTGTACACAATCACAAAGGAAACTTGTGCAAGCTTATGCGATTCGTAAATCTCATTCCCTCTTCATGGCAGTATAAGTATGACGGCTAAGGAGGTTGGCATCGCGGTGACTCACAAAATGCGTCAACAAGTATTGTTGCTAGTAGGCTCAGTGCTATTATGGATGGCACATGCCGGGACGTTCGAGTTCGGCTTGAAGACGAAGCGAGGACGCCCGTCGAAATTGCGAGGCAAGGCATCGTATTTCTTCTAATTTAGTCCCGAGTGTCTCTTTTTCAAGTCCTGAACTTTTCAAGTATAAAAAATTTATCTCTCGTCTTCATGACTCACACCTTCTTTGCCCTGATGGCCAAACAGGAGGCTCAAATAATGGACGAAGGAGCGTGGTATCCTACGGCCTTATAGCTAGTTTGGAGTTCTTTGTTTAGCAAGAGCAATCCAAAGGACTCAAAGCCTCGGCAAGGCGGTAGATGACAGCAGCGAATACTTCGTCACCGACATCACCATCGGGACGCCGCCGCAGAAGTTCTCGGTGGCACTGAGCATTGACAGTGCCGCGCTTTCTGTGCCCGACGCGTCGTGCATCCCGCGGCCTTTCTGCTTGCAGTTCTGCTTCAAATCACGTAGTCCTTGTGCGATGTCCACGTGCACTGTTCCATCTTAAGTATTCTGCAAAGCGTTGTGCCCGAGCGCGTGCTGTGACCCTGCGTCTTTCCCACCAACCGCGGAAGGCTGCGGCGCATCGAGTAACATCTGGGACTGCGGTGATCGTCGAAAGTTCAACCGCTTGAAGTCCTCTACGTACAGTGACAAACTGGACGCCACTTGGTTCTGTAATGGCGCCGATCTGACCGGACGCACGGTCATTTGTCGGTATCGACACTATTCGGGTAAGCTGTCGATAACTGTATCTTAAAACTTACAAAACTCTTATCTCCTCAGTTGTAAATACCCTGTTCGATTCACCGGTCAAGTGATGTCATTCAGTCTCCATATCAGTTGGCTCAGGCTGCTCCTTAGGGCCTAGGTTTGGAAGTTAGAAAGCCTAACTCTTAAGCCTAACCAAGAAAGAAGCACCGGGTGCGTTTGTAATTGGGGTCAAAATATGTACTTGCTCTTGAAATTCGAGTTTTGCGGTTTCTTATTTGCCAGACATATTTCCTTTATCATTAAGTCAGGCGGACGCAATATGCTCCGTTTAGATGGACGACGGTTCCGGAAAGCAGCTGGTCATACAAAATGCAACGTTCGGCGAGATTGTCGTCGAAAACTCTCAAAAATTCCAGTGGTTCGACGGAGAATTCGGTATACGTGTCTTTCGGGGCCTCATTATGGAGGTCGTTTAGGAATCGGTGCGGGTAACGCTAGCATCCCCACCGGATACACTTCGCCAATTCTGTCAGCTCACAAGCAGGGTCTCATCGAAGATCCCATAGCGACGCTGTGGCTGAACAGCACTCATGCCAAGTACGATACCGACAAGGTAGATCCCAACGTCGGGAAGCTGACGATCGGCGGGCTGAACACGCAGAACTGCGGAAAGATCGCCGAGTGGCATCCGATCTACGAGCCGGAGCGTTACCGCGACATGCAGCTAACGCTGGAGAAGATCAGTCTCGGCAATGTAAGCATCGACGTCGGCGTGCCCGCGTTCGTCAGCCTTGAAAGGTAATAAGTGCCACGAGCATTGTCTAAGCTGCATAGCTAGGCTGCGCCAGTTCAGGTTTCGCGTAGCTTTTTGGGCTTATGTTTTACGTATTGGCTCAAGCTCAGGTTTTGTCTTCAAGCAAAATTCAAGTATTTTCGCCGTAGGTAAGGTCTAGACATAAATTTTATTAAGGCTTCAGGGAATTACAGGTTTCGAATGATTTCGGGGTTCGTGTTGAGGTTACGAAAAGCCAGTGTGTTTATCCAGGCACACGTAAGTGAAAACCGGTTCGGGAACTGCCTTTCTGCGCAATTTATATTACACCTTAACGCTTTAGCGGTGACGACGTCGACCGGATAGTGGGCGGCGAGCCACTGGCGGCCATTGCAAAGGCAGCCGGCGCTACTTCATGTGACGGCGTGCTTCGGATTGCTTGTAACGCGACTTTTCCGCCGCTTCGTATCCAGTTTGGCAAGACCGAGTACGTCATTCCTTCAAAGGACCTTATTTACAAATCGGACGACGAGGACTACTGCAGACTGAAGATCATTATCCAGTCATGGCAGGACGGCATGGGCGACGCTTTCGTGACGCTTAACCCGAACTACTGCTACTCCGTTGACGTCGGCAAGAAGCTCGTCGGATTTCCACCGAATTTGAACTGACATATTCAGTTTATATGCGACGCAAACGCAAATACGACGAAAAACATAAATACTTCAGACGCAAATACATAAATACTTAACGAGGACTTTCACCATTTACCAAAGCATAACGGTGGAAACGAATTTGTTTCCGCAATGTATTTATGCTTATGTGCAGGCGGTAATTGTAATCAACGCAGGAAACATATCGCTCGTCTTAGCCCATCCTGAAATATAGACAGGTCGGCATTTGAACTCTATTGTCAGTGACACCGCGTCGGTGGCGGATCGCAGCGCAACAAGTGGCCACCGGCGGTGCCTTTACCCCCCCCCCCCCCTTGTATGCCACCGTCCGGGGAACGGACAACGACAAGCCTGGCCACATTTTATTTTTTGGTCCATTTTTCCTAACACAAACGCTCTTTCGCTCAGTACGTGATCTACAATTTAATGACCAAAAATGTGTTTGCTATAAATTCAGGCTAGTTGTTCCATCGAACAAGGCCTAAAATAACTTCTTATGGCATTAGCCAACACCAACAGATCTAAATGCAACTTTATCAGAAGACAACCAGAGTGTACATTCGATTTCCAAAAAATTCGTGCAGCATACCTCGCTGCACGATTGCATGTTTGCAGTCATGCGTACCAAGCGGTACCGCGCGGCGCCGTACTAAGTGTTACCGCACGCTATACGAGCAATTTCGTACGCTCTAGAACTGACTTTTCTGTCACCATTTGTCCTGAACTTGCATAGAAATAATGAGAAAGAAGCCAAGACTATTTATACCCGGAACTGTTTCTTCTGCGCCCGGACTCGATGCTGCATCGCGGCCTTTACGCGCTCTGTTTTAACACGGCTGAAAGTGTAAGGATGCTTAATAACGGGGACCAAGCCATTTGTCACCAATGTGGCAAGGGGCGGGTGTGTGGCTAATTAGATCACTGACACTACCAACAAAACCGCGTGCACGCGCTGATCGTTTGTCTGCGCTTTCTGGGCGTCTCGACTGATAAGAAATCAAAATGGATGCTCGCGTGCTTGTGCCCTTACAATCAGCACAATCGCAAAGGAAAGTTGTGTGGCTTGCACGATTCGTAAACCACGTTCCCTCTCCACGGAAGTACAAGTACCAGGTTCAGTAGCCTGGCGTATCAGCGGATCACAATATGCGTCAAGTATTGTTGCTGCTCGCCTGCTTAGTGCCGTTATGGACGGTACATGCCGCGACGTTTGAGTTCGGCTTGACGACGAGGCTAGGTCGCCCTTCCAAATTACGAGGTATAGCGTATCCACAGACTTCCAGCTAGTTAGCTTCTTCGTTTAGCAAGGGCAAACCAGAGGGCTCAAAGCCTCGGCAAAGCAGTAGACGACAGCAGCCAATACTTCGTCACCGAGATCACCATCGGGACGCCGCCACAGAGGTTCTCAGTGGCATTAAGCATTGACAGTGCCGCGCTGTCGGTGCCCGACTCGTCGTGCATCCCGCGGCCTTTCTGTTTCCAGTTCTGCTTCAAATCACGTAGGCATTTTGCGATGTCCTCGTGCACTGTTCCATCTTAAGTATTCTGCAAGGCCTTGTGCCCGAGCGCGTGCTGTGATCCGGCTGCTTTTCCGCCAACTCCGGAAGGCTGCGGAGCATCGAGTAACATCTGGGACTGCGGTGATCGTCACAAATTTAACCGCCTCAAGTCCTCCACGTACAATGACAAACTGAACGGTGTTTGGTTCTGCGAAGGCGCGGATCTGACGGACGCACGTTCATTCGTCGGCATTGACACCGTCAGGGTAAGGTCATCGATACTGGTATCCTGAAATCCGCATTACGTATACGGCACCCTAAACCTGCTATTAGTAAGACCTTTCTGGTATGAAGCAGGGATGGGGATTCGGATTTGGATTCGGAAAATCGGTCGTTTTGCGTCGGATTCGGATTCGGTTTTGATTTTGGATGTCGCTTCCGATTCGGATTCGGTTATTTTTTGGAAAGTTCCCATCTCTGGTATGAAGGCCCGCACTTCTACCGTCCCCACTCCACACTGGGGCGGAGGGGGGGGGGGGGCTCAGGTGAAATGAGCAAGAAATACGCAGTTCACCAAGCCCGACCTGCAGGTTTTCACGTTTCTGGTTTATATACAAGGCTTTAAGTCATGAGCAAACTAATGTGGATGCCACTCTGTCACTTGAAGTCTGCGTTCCCAGCCCTATTTTTGCGCTCAGTTTCTTTAGGAAACCTGCGGTAATGTTGAGAGCCCGATTTGTGGACTCAGGTGTTTGCCGCACAAACTGCGGTAAGCACATGGTCTCCCGAGCTTGTACGTCAAATCGGATGGCTGGCTTTAAACGCAAGTCACGTCTTGTCAATGTCAAAAACTAATTTTTAAAAGATTAAAAGAAAATCCAACTAGCACATGTGGCACTCTCTGCTTGACCGACAATTACGGACCGCCCGTCCTAACAAATATGGGTTTATGGTAGTACGTCTACCATATTTTCCTTGTCACCATTTCGGCTGGACTAAGTATGCTCGCTTCAGATGGGCGACGGTTTTGGAAAGCAGTTGGCTATACAGAACGCAACGTTCGGTGAGATTTACGTCGAAGCCAGCGAAAGCTATGAGTGGTTCGACGGAGAATTCGGTATATCTGACTTTTGTGGCCTCAGTGCGAAGGTCGTTTAGGAATCGGTGCGGGTACTGCTAGCATCCCCACCGGCTACACTCCGCCCATACTGTCCGCCTACAAGCAGGGCCTCATCAAGGACCCAATCGCTACGCTGTGGCTGAACAGCACTCATGCCGAGTACGCTCTCAACAAGACCGATCCGAACGTCGGGAAGCTTTCGATCGGCGGACTGAACACTCAGAACTGCGGAAAGATCGCCGAGTGGCATCCGATCTACAAGCCGGAGCGCTACAGCGGCTTGCAGCTAACACTGGAGAAGATGAGCCTGGGCAATGCAAGCATCAGCGTCGGCCTGCCTGCGTTCGTCGGTCTTGAAGGGTAAGAAGAGCTACAAGCACAGTCGAAGCTTCATGACAAGGCTGTACCAGATTCAGGGTTACCTTGCTTTTCGGCTCGTATTTCGTGTTTTGAAAGGCTGCTCTTCTGGATTTTGAGCAAATGTCCAAGTATTTTACTTCCTACTTTTTACCGAATAACTTCAAGTACTTCAAGAATTTCGAAACCAATTCAGTAGCTAGTTTGCTGCACAATTTATATCTGGCCTATACGCTTTAGCAATGACGACCTTGACCGGATAGTGGGCGGCAAGCCACTGGCGGACATTGCAAAGGCTGCCGGCGCTACGTCACATGACGGCACTTCTACGCTTCGGATTGCTTGTAACGCGACTTTTCCGCCGCTTCGCATTCAGTTTGGCAAGACGGAGTATGTTATTCCTTCCAAGGACCTTATAAACAACTACGGAGAGGACTACTGCACGTTGAAGATCGACATCCAGTCATGGCAGGACGACATGGTCGACACTCTCGTGACGCTTAACCCCAACTACTGCTACTCGGTTGACGTCGGCAAGAACCTCGTCGGCTTTGCATCGAATTTAGATTGATATATTCAGTTCTTATGCAAGACATGAACAAATAAATAATCTGCGAGCACATTTACCAACGAATAACAGTAGAAACGCAACTTGTTTCCGCATCGTTTTTATGCTTATGTGCTGATAGGAACTGAACTACCAAAAACGTGTTCATTATAAATCAAGCCTCATTGTCACTCTAAAAAGGCCTATAATAGCTTATACTGCATTAGTTTTCATGCCTCTGCATTTCCAGGCGTCGGTCCGTCTTTGAACGAGCTCAATCCACCCAGCGTCTAAATGGTCGAGTCCACCAGTAAGACGCGGATTGATCGGACTTAAACGCGCGCATACTTTAACTGTGCAGACTGTGAACACATAATATATTTCTAAGGTACATGAATCTGCCTGGCACAGATAACCCCGATAGTGGCGCGCGGAATGCAGCCCAGCCGCTAGCAAACATAAATGAAACTTATTAGACGGTAGACGCTACACGAATGCATGCTTGCAGTCATGCGTACCGAGCGGCGCCGCACTCGTGCGTGCTTGCACCACGCGTACAGTGTTAGCGCACGCTACAGGAAGGAAATCGTATGCTGAGCTATGTGTACCCATGTATGCGTCATGCGAACTAAGCGTTTACTCATGCGAAAACATGAAATTGCACGGCAGCTCTGCATGGCGGTTGAATCCGACGGGGCATGCGTGACCATCAACCATGTGCAACGGGCCTTGAAGTCATCGAGGCCCGGCCCGGGGCGGGCCGGGCCGGAATGGTTTTGGGTCTTAACAGCACGTATTTTGTCTAAAATGGCCCGCCGCAGGCGCCGCCAAAGAGGTTTTTAAGGCTTCTTGAGCAAAATTGCGTTGAATTTTGTTTTGCCTTGGTCCCCCCTTGGTTGTGGCTGCTTTTGGGGGGGGGGGGCACAGTATAATAGGGGGCACGAAATAACATGGGGAGGGCAAATTTTGAACATGGGGGGCATGAATCATGAGCCCGCATAACCTAATAGCGGTTGTTTGGCAGGGTTTGGTACCGGAAAGAAGCGTCGGTTGGTATTCCGACTAGCGCTAATTTACCATCCCAGCTATGTGACCATGAACAATTAATGTTCGGAAAAGCATTATTTTCTACACGTAGCAACCTATTTCC